>OZ020514.1:30382431-30518844 GCA_963971425.1 Bryoerythrophyllum caledonicum | reverse complement strand
TCCTCGTCCTGGGACGTCCTAGGACGCTCTCTGACCGCCAAGGACGTCGGATTGGTATCCCTGCAAATCAGTGACGGTGTTCATTGACAATTTTAGCACCCAGTCCACGAAGGACAAGCACCTAGCATGTGTGAGACAAAGCTTTGAACGATGTAGGCGCACCGGCATCGCTCTCAACCCCGAGAAGATCTTCCTCGCCGTAGAAAAGGGGGTCTTATTAGGATTCGTGGTCTCCAAGGTGGGTAGAGAGCCGGACCCTGACAAGGTGAAGGTTATTGTGGAATTACAACCCCCCACAAATGTCAAAGAGATACAGAAAACCCTAGGGCATATAGGATGGTATCGGGAGGTTATCCATGACTATGCCACGAAGTCCATGCCCATTACTCGACTTATCCAAAAGAACGTAAGGTTCGAGTCGACTCCCCATTGCCAAGAAGCCTTCGAGGTCTTGAAAGGGGAATTAACCACCTACCCGGTTTTGAACAAGGTCCGGTCATTTAGACCGGGAATGCTAGTCCTCCTCCAAGACGCAAGGAGATTGGATATTCCAGGGAAGTTCGACGCCTTGAGGTTGGGACCCTATCTCGTGAAGGAGGTCTTCTCCAACAACTCCGTCCAACTTCAAACCCTAAACGGCGAGGAATTCCCCACGAGAACATCAGGCAACCGTTGCAAAGAGTACAAGGTGTGAATTGCTCACAACCTTTACGATTGGACCTCCAAATTGGGGTTACAACCACGGTCCATTCGAACACGAAGAGATGGAACTTGACCGTGTGCCCATGAACAAGAGTGGGTTCTCTGCCTCTTCCAGTTGTCCCAGATGGCCGCCATGTGTGAGCCACAAAAACGGCTCACGGTGATGAATGGACCTCACATCAGGTCCATTAAGGCTAATAAGTGGTGAAAATGGGTTATCCCATTGGTTAGCTCGTGGTCTTTTGATCAAAATAGCTAAAAAGCCTTCCATGCGCTAATTCCTTACCTAGGAACCACTTAATGGCAATCGCGGAATTTAGGTAGTTAGCCAAAACAAAAAAAAATAGAAAGGAAAAAATGAAGAAAAGACAGAAAAGACAAAAAACAATAGAATTTTTTTTTAAAATTAATAGTGATGGAGAAGAATTTATCTCCTACCAAGTCGTGGATCGCAATTGGTCACGATGAAGAAATCACGAAACCAAAAAAATGAAAGAAGAAGAGAAATGATGGTGAAGGGAAGAAAAGAAAAGAAGAGGCTTAAAAGCCCTTATAAAAAATAGTGGGAAAGGTCCAAAAGGCTTGGACAACCCCCTCATCATTTGCTAAGTAAAATTAGGAATTACCCCAAGCAAAGGGGATTCAATTTAGGTAGATTGAATTAGATTTAGCCTCCTTGGAAATTAGCTAATAGCTCACTTATTGAGATCATGTACACCCATGTGGCATGGAGTTAATGTTTAGATTTAGATATTCCTTGGTTAGTGGGACACCCACTCTTGTTAAATGCAAGGGTGGCACGGAATTAGGAGTCATAGGGTTAGTAGGTTTTGTAAGAAGGAAGCCATTTATGGAAGAAGGCCAAAGGCGGCAGGGAACTTCTTTGGGAACTCATGGAGAGCAAAGGTTGGGGGGTTACCCCCTGGAGAAGCCTCATTTGGTTAGTGTGCGGGGAGTAGGAAGAGAGAGAATAGGGGAGAGACTGAATTTGTGTGGGGAGAGAGCCGGAAGCCCCAGCCCCGAACTGGTGAACGAGATTAGGTTAGATCACAGGAGGAAGAAGATCACACGAGCTGGAGCAAGATCACACGACGAACAAGAGGAAGAAGATCACACGAGCTCGAGTGAGCAAGCATGACGAACAAGAGGACGAAGATCACACGAGCTGGAGCAAGATCACACGACGAACAGGAGGAAGAAGATCACACGAGCTGGAGTGAACAAGCACGACGAACAAGAGGAAGAAGATCATACGAGCTGGAGCAAGATTACGAGAGCTGGAGTGAGCAAGCACGACGAACAAGAGGAAGAAGATCACATGAGCTGGAGTGAGCAAGCACGACGAGCAGGAGGAAGAAGATCACAAGAGCTCGAGCAAGATCACATGACGAACAGGAGGAAGAAGATCACACGAGCTGGAGTGAGCAAGCACGACGAACAAGAGGACAAAGATCACATGAGCTGGAGCAAGATCACACGACGAACAAGAGGAAGAAGATCACACGAGCTGGAGCAAGATCACACGACGAACAAGAGGAAGAAGATTACACGAGCTGGAGCAAGATCACACGACGAACAAGAGGAAGAAGATCACACGAACTGGAGCAAGATCACACGACGAACAAGTAGAAGAAGATCACACGAGCTGGAGCAAGGTCATGAGAGCTGGAGTGACCAGTTCGAAGGCTAAGGATGGAGGGTGAACTGAATTAAATCAGGGAGCCCCTCTTCTCCCTCGGACCTCTTAAATTCCTTGTGTATGACGTGAAACCTGATTTCCTAAATACAAAAACCACGCGGAAGCGCTGCCAATTTTTTGGTAGAATTAGGGTTTGCTATATATTCAACTAAACAATCGACTAAAACACCATTAGTAAGTGAACGCAGCTGGAGGCTCATTCTTAGTAAGGGTGGAGTGGATTCTTGTGTGAATGGATGTGGTATATGCGTAGGAATGTGGTGCACGATCTTGAATAAACTTATATGTTGAGTGTGCACTGCTGGTCGTTGGTTATGAGTTCATGATTGAGTCGCATGGTTGATTGAATGCTGCCCTCATGTTAAGCACAAAAAACTAATAAGAATTAAAAAAACAAACATAAGAATCGGAGTTAGAGTCAAGGAGATAATTAGGTTTATATGTTTGTAGAAAATAGGGAAGCATGTCTGCTGCCAACTGGTTCCAGGGTCACACCTAAGCCTGAAACTGATCATTAAGGGTCTAATCAAGTTCGGAATGCTGAATTGAGCCCATAAGAGTTGGAAACGTTGCATTCGGAGCCCTAGAGCAAAAGTTACACTTGTTCAAAGGTGGGTTCAATCAAAAGGCTGGATTAAGTCACCACCTCACTAATCAACCACAAGGGACCCAAGTGAACATGAGATGTGTCACCGTGCTTGTATAAGTTGTGTATGAATGGGCTGAGGATTGGTTACACAAGAAACTAGGCCCTCGTATTAGGATCTTGTGTTCAAGATAAGCCACCCTTTAGGGGCGGTTTATTTGGCTCACACGTGGGGTTGACCCAGTGATGGCAGTCTCCTCTGACTCCTCTGCAGCGGCGTCGGGTACGTGGGCTAAGATATTCAAGTGGTACTTGAATATTTCTTCTGCGTAGGATTCTGCCTTGAATTTGGCATCTTCGCTGCTCACAATCTCAAGGACCCGCGCGTCGTGAGTCTGCAAGATAAAGCCTGCGTAAGGCGTCATCCAAAACATATAACTGAAGACGGACCAGAAATCTATGACGTTGAAGTGCTTGGGAAGGTTGTCCTGCTTACCAATCCAAGGTATGTTAAATGTGGTCCACCATGGACATTGACGACCACCATATCCTCTCTAATGAACCCCGTGAACAGCAAATCAAGGACCGAGATCCTCAGCTGTGGGACACCGGTTTGCTTCCAGCGCTGGATGGTTTCTGGATGTTGAGCAGCTGAATAGAAGGCTTGCATTTTGTCTGCGTGGACTTTGTAGAGCCTCTTGAATGACTGAGCAGGCATCTCGCTCGAGTCGTATTCATACAGGAATACACAATATACTGCCTCCTCGACCCCGATTACTGGGGACGGAAACCAATCACCTGGGTGGGGGAAGTAGTAGACCACATGCGTCGCCCACAATTTCACCTTGCCCCTGGACTCTCTCTGCCAAAGATTGATGTACTTCTTCAATTCAACGAATCCCGCGAAATCGGTGATTAGAACGGACGGTGATCTGACCCTCGTCCTGTCCTTCGTGTCCACTTCCAGATGGTCGAAAATGGTTCTGAAGTCCAACGCATCTAGGACCTGTGCACGGCATATGTCGTCTTTCACGCGATAGAGGAAAAAGAAGTAAAAGTGAGGGTCATTGACGTTACGCCACTCCTGAATGTCCGGCATGATAAGTACTTCGGCGATCTCGCCCCCTCTCTCTGGCATAACCCTGCAGGTGTATTTGGAGTCGAACAGGGACTTGTCATCTGTGGGTGTGGCCTCGGCAGCATCCTCAACGATGTGTTGACTCCAGATGGATACAAGGACGTCCGAGGTGGGGTCGGTCTCCTTGTTGATCGCCTTCAGTCGACCCTCAAGCCAAGCTTTACCCTTGGCAGAGTGATTAGCGGCGTCCACCCAGGACTCGAGCTGAACCCGTCCAATATCCCACTCTGCCGCAAAGGCGTCCCACTGCTCCTTCATGTAAGGGACGAAGTGAGCAGCCTTCGAGGGAAGGGGGTGCGACTTGTAATTTAACATGAGTTCATTCTTCATAGCCCGGATTCTCTTCTCCCTATTCGCCGTGTTTTCGAGTGTCTCGGCCTGCCCTTTCATAGTACCTTGGTTTGCCGCTTTGGAGGACTTTACATAGACCTTCTTCGCGAGCACTAACTCCGCGAGGTAGTCAAGATCTTCAGCGCGCATTTTATAGAGTGGCTTGAAGTCGTTCTGCACCAAAGGCTTCCGCTTTAGCTTAGCTGGGTCGCCAGTCTTCCCGTTCGAGTCTGGTAGAAGTCCAGCGACGAACATCCTAACGATTAGGATCCACTTCTGGACCACCGCGTCATCCATCTCGAATAGAAGACGGACCTTCGCGTCTTTTGGGTCAGTTTTGCCGAGGTGAGTGAAAACCGTCGGCACGACTTGCCGTTGGAACGTGTGCAATAATATATAACTCAGTGTGTGAGCACCCGGAGATCTCTGGTAGATTGGATTTGTTGCTTGAAGAATGAGCTCATTGATGAAATTGAAATATATTCAGGTGGAGGATGTAAGCTTACAGAGAATTCGTCAGATTGTGGACGACCATAGAACTGGGGGGCGGGTTTTCCGAACTTAAACCACTTCACTATGCACGTTTGCAGCTGCTCAGTAAAACTCTGCTCCTTCCGCAGACTCGTCAGATTTTGGTTCAAAGCGCGTGAGAGTTGTAGCAGGGTCATGTCTTTGGGGTTTGGTTTGGTCCAAACCGGGATGATAGAGAAGTGCGATATTTCTTCGAGCGTCCACGTTGATGGCAGTTCGTTTGACAAGATCTTGTGAGCCTCCACAGTATGCTGACCACCAATAATGTAAAAGTGTGTCGTGTCCCTAAGGCAGTCTTCCTTTGTCGGTTTGGTCGTGAAGAACTCCACCTTAGTTTCGTCAGGTTTATTCTTCAGTGGCAAGACTCAAATGTGAATCTCTGGGGCCGTGGCCTTCGAGGATGCACAAACTGCGTTGATGATTCCTTCGAGCCGTTCTTTCTGGATGCCCCTGTACACTAATCCTCCAGGGGGGGCCCTATGTAGATTATTGAAATGAACGAGCTTCACAACATCCTTCTTCGTGATAGGGTCTTCTACTGTCAAAGGCTTATTCCTGAGTATGTAAATGTTCTTGAACGCGTCGTCGAGAACCTTGCCAATTGTTTCAACTTCAGTCCTCTTCATTTTGGCGAGGTCAGCCTGTGTGAAGTTCAGGCACTTTTCAATCGCGAGGCCAGGCTCATCGGCCTTCGCTTTCTTTCCCTTCTCTGCCCGCGACGAGGAACCTGGGGTCGAAGTTTTCAAGGTTGTCTTGCGTTTTCTTCCTAGGGTTGATTCTGGTGTCAAGGACAGAATGGGTGTCGGGTCTGGAACGGGCTTTCGGGACTTCTCTTGTGCTTCTGCCATCCACTTCCACTGCTCATTAACGTACGCCGGGCTCCATGTATCAGTCGTGGGAGAGCCGTATAAGAAGTTTTCATTCTGATTTGTCTCCGCCATCTCATTCGAAATCTTAGATGTCTCCAGAATCAAGCCGTATATGAGAGGCTCGGTGGATGAGTCCACGTTCTCCTGGACAACAAGAAGGCAGACCTCGTCGTCAAGACCCTGCATCTCTAGAACCTCGAGTCCAATGTCGGGGTGTCCCCGTTTGCCAATCCGAAGTTGGGGGACATATTTCCAGGCTTCTTCAGGGGTTTTCAAGAGCTTCATTCTCCACTGGCTAATGCTCTCTCGGCATTTGTAGACGGAGCCAACATTGAGAATTCCTCTGTAGACAAACTCAGGGAGCCAGAACTCTACAAACGCCCCAAGCTTCCCGGGACGACTTTGAGTCGGAAGTGTGGTTGTCCACGAATCCCTGCAAGATGAGTTCGAAAGAACACAAACGCAATTAGAAATCACTGCAATTGACCGGTAACCTATGGGGAGACCGTTAGTCAAAACCGGCTGTATTCCTAGGGATGGATGATAGAAATCGAGCTTCTAAATCATTTTATTACTGCCCAAGCTAGGGGAGGTCTTCGCACAATTATCAGATCTACAGACACTTGACTGATCTTAAATCGCTTGAAGTATCTTGCATGAGCTCAGCCGGAGATCTCCGGTTCGTCAGGAACGATCTGTAGTCGGCGTGAGGGGGTATCGAAACATGCTTGAAACGTCCCGAGACCTACAGCTCTATGTCGGATTGTGAGCAGCAATGGCGTTCGTTTTCGTTAAATTCCATTGCGAAAGTATCCGGAGATCTCCGGCTGATTTGCGGATGTCGTGTGCATCCGTCTAGGAACGATTCGGTGCGTATCAGTCGGAGCCAATTCTGTCCTGAATCGGAGATCTCCGGCTGAAGCAAGTACGGATTAACATTGCACTAATCGCAACTTACCATCATGCGTATGTTCACATTCATTCACAGAGAAGTTTGACATACTACTCTGGAAGTTTTACATACTCAAAATTCATGTTTCAAATTACAAAACACACTGAGACGTATCAAATGCTCACACAATGCTTTCAATAACCGACCTTACACAGAGGAAATTGAATCTGCAAATGTTCCGATGGAACGCCAAATGTGACGATTGCACATGGATTACTCTTGTCATTAAATCAGACCGGACTCGAAAGACTCAGTATGGACAAGCACATTCTAACGTTCGTACAATACCATAATCACACGCATATACATGAATTGAAACACACTTCTGTTCATGGGACATCAAAAAATGAATCGACTATAGCCTAACAGATATCTGAATTCTAGTACTCATCCTCTGAGGTTTCTCTTCATTATTTAAGTGTACTTTGTTGTCATACACCCGCTAGGAATCAAATGAACAAACTTGAATCACAATAAAATATAGAATCCACACAGAGTCGCTCGGACAGAGTGGAAACAGTTCAATGTTGTGGACTTACCGGTCTCCTTTCGGTGAAGTCTCACTCGAAGTTCTAGCTCCAGTCGCCATTTCCCAACCTCCTCGAGGAACTCCTTGGGATTGAAGCGAATTCACAGCTCTGGATGACATCAACATTCAACAACTCAGCTTCACAAACTCTACAATTTTTCAGATGCCCTAGAATTTCAGGTCCACATCTGATTGACAAGATTTCCGCGAAATAAATTTCAACACTGCTCATTTACAGATAACGTGCTCATTTACACGCATAACATGCATAACATGCTCATTTACGGACCTTCTGTACTGAATGCACTGAATACTAGAACCCTATACCCTAAGCCCTACAATTCCGCTTCAACGTCTATCAACATCAGAATTACTCGACTCTCTTGAACCCTAATGGCGTTTACCGAACCCTACACCTGCCCCAGTGCCGATTCTAAGCAGTCCTGGGAAACTACGATATTTGATGACATTGAATTTTAATCTGTGAGACAGTACATACCTCTTCACTGACCGATTCGGCGCACCCGTTCCTCGTGGTCGTTCGTGAAGACGCCACCCTCAACCGCAACGTCGTTTCAGCTTCGCTCATGAACCGAGGCGCTCTCTAAATTTAAAAACCTATTTCAGTATCTCTATTCCAGTCCTACTCTCCGACCTTCAGTCCATATCCAGAAACAACCACTAGACGATATGCTCAATGTCCCTCACTTTGATCAACTCTCACCTCGCACACCGACAGCCTCTCACAGCGCACACCGCCCTAACCTAATGCGTTGACGCCTATTGCGCAAACCACGAAAAAACCCCCTCCCGCCACTTCCGCTCACTACCTACGACATTACAAAGACAACACCCATAAAAAACAAGAAAGGTTTGATGCTTGGAGTTCCCCTAACCCGATATGGACAAGCTGGACGGCTCAAGGGCTGTGACGGCTCATGATGACAGTGGGTGAACTTAAAAATCAACTCTAATCACGTACACATACAACGTGTACATTTCACAATCATTAATTGTCAATGTCGTGAGCATGCGTGACAAGACGTATTGATACCCGGATTCCTGGGTATTACATATGGCTACAGTAGATACTCGGGTTCACCGGGTATTAGAGTAATCATCATACTTGAATTTAAAACGTCATAAGTGAATAAGCTTAATCTCCCTCTCCGTTACTCTCCCTCCCTTCTTTCCCTCACTTGTTTTTCTTATTTATGTTTTGCTCTCCCCTCCTTCTCCATCTCCATCTCATTTTTAATCTTGATTCTAGTAATTTTTAGGCTCCTCGTGATTTCAATAATTACACATTCTTAAATTAACCTACTACTCTAAAAATAAATCCCGCACTCTTCCTCGCTTACTCTCCCTCCCTATCCCTTATTCTCCCTCACTTCCTTACTCTCCCTCTCCATCTCTTTTCTAATTTTGACTTTTTTTTTATTCCCTAAATTCCCCTAGTGGCATATTCTAAAAATATAAACTACTTTAAAATATTCCCTCCCTTACTCTCACTCTCTTACTCTCCTTCTCAATTACTGTCCTTTCCTTACTCTCCCTCTTCCTTGATTTTAATTTATTTTACTTTTTTACCCCTCCTACTCAATATCTATCTTTGGTTTATAATATTGTACTATTGTAATAGTAAAATTATTTTTTCTATTCTATTCTATTGCATTATTAAATCATGCATAGGTTTCAAAGAGATATATACTTTGTTGTTACCTTTCTTCTTAATTATTTTGTGATATTAAAACTACATTAATGGTTGTACTAATGCGTTGCAAAGCAAGCGCC
Organism: Bryoerythrophyllum caledonicum; assembly: GCA_963971425.1. Classification (NCBI taxonomy): domain Eukaryota; kingdom Viridiplantae; phylum Streptophyta; class Bryopsida; order Pottiales; family Pottiaceae; genus Bryoerythrophyllum; species Bryoerythrophyllum caledonicum. The sequence continues at coordinate 30,509,714 of OZ020514.1, read as the reverse complement.
AACTCCTAGCCATAGTACTAAAATCATAATTTGTGCAATAAACCACGAAGTGAACTATCGCGTAGTCAACCATGCTGTGAACTACAAATACGCTACTTGAACTGCGGTGTCATCTATATAGTGAATCATTCCACCTTTCATTTTTTAGTATTTTTAAATATTAAAAATACATAGAAATGGTTGGGCTAATGCATTGCAAAGCAAGCGCCAACAGCTAGTCTACTCTAAAATTATATCCATTATCCTCCCTCTCTTCTTTATTCTCCCTCTAACTAAATTATAATGTATCAAAGTCTTAAATACTTAAAGTTCAATTATCGCTAAATTTTCTTACACGCTATTGAATCCAGTTTTTTTGAAAGTTATAGTTATTGATAAATTTAGGGTTATAGTTCATAGTATCAATAAATTTTTAATTTATAGATTTAAAGGTGATATAAGCTCTCGACCTTCATGAACCCAGAACCTTCCACGATGAACCGTAAACCGTGAACCCTTAACCTTCAACCCCAAACCGTGAAGTAGAAACCCTGAACCCTAAACCCTAAACCGTAAATAGTGAACCGTGAACTTTAAACCGTAAACCCTAAACCTAGACCCTAGATCCTAGACCCTAGACCCTACACCCTAGACCCTAAACCCGTATACCCTAAAACCGTGATGAACAATCCTGCCTTACCACGGAAGCTGTACCCGTTTTCATAGGACCAGGTTGCTGTACTTTTAAAAGCATCTGCTCAGTTATATATTTCTGCACGTATCTTCAAAAGTAGACAAATAGCTTCTGTCGAACTAAGAAATTTTGGAGATATTTCACATTGGAAACGAATGTCGACGTTCTACTTGTGCCCTGTAGTGTTAGTTGAACAACACTACACTAAAAGTTTCATTTAGTGTAGTGCACACTAAATACGAACCCATACACTAATTGTCAACTACGCAATTAGTGTAGTGACAAAATAGTACACTAAATGTGAACTACTACACTATTTGTGAACTTTTGTAAAGATTGGAATATCAACTATTTTACTCGTGCACGTTTAGTGTATTGAAAGTAGAAGAGAATTATGTGTTCTCAAAGGTGAAGAAGAGAAAAAATAAAACTCACAAACAAAAAATTGGAAAAAACAACAATTGGGAAAAAATAATAATTAGGAAAGAACAACAATTTGGGAAAACAACAAATAGGTAAAAACAACATTTTTGCGAAAACAACAATCAGGAAAAAACATTTAGGAAAAAACAACATTTTTGAAAAAAACAAGAACTATGAAAAAACATCAATTTGGGGAAAAAAGACAACTTACCATTTGAAAAGGTAAACTTTTGTAAAAATAAGCTTTCCCAAATGTGAACATTTGAAAAAGTAAAGATTTGAAAAAGTAAACGTTTGAAAAAGTGAACTTTTGAAAAAAAAATCTTCTGAAAAAGTGAAGTTTTGAAAACGTGAACTATTTCAAAAGTTCACTATTTCAAAGTAAACTTGGAAGAAAGTAAATTTTTGAAAAAGTTAAGTTTTGAAAAAGTAAGGTTTTGAAGAAGTAAAGTTTTGAAAACGTAATTGTATGGTAAAGTAAAGTTTTGAAAAAGTAAATGTTTGGAAATAGTAATTGTATGGTAAAGTAAAGTTTTGAAAACGTAAATGTTTGGAAAAAGTAATTGTATGGTAAAGTAAAGTTTTGAAAAAGTAAATGTTTGGAAAAGTAAATTTTGTAAAAGTAAACTTTTTAAGAAGTAAATCTTGAAAAAGTAATATCTTGTAAAAGTAAGCTTAAAATAAATAAATTTCCATGAAGTGTACTCCGATATAGTTATCATTGATAAAGTAAATTTTGATCGAATTAACTATTTAGAATGTACACTTGTTTGCAATTAGTACACTATTTGTCAACTTGTTTGCAATTAAAGTACAAAGGTAAGTACACTATTCGTGCCATTACACTAAATGAAACTTTTAGTGTAGTGGGCAGCAGTGGGCCGACTGTTTTCCATCCGTAGGGTATAATTTCATTTACAATGGTGAGTACAAGAAGAATAATACGATTACATTATACTGTGACTTAGTCCATGACGTGATATGGCCCTTGTAATCACAAAGACACACCATGGGGCATACTTCATCTTCCGTTTTCTAATCTGCAGCACTCTGGGAACTAGATGGTTTCCTTACAATACGGTCATCCCATGAGTACGAGCCTTTCATTTATCATGAGTGGAATGTGGCCTCGGTCGTGGGCACGTCGAAGAATACGCACTATCATGATGGTGTACAGCAGTTACTATGATAGAGTATGCATGCCCAAGATTCGTTTCAAATTTGAGCGCCTGAATTTTCCCACCAGGAGGTGATGAGGAGGTTGATAAGAGTATCCTTCAACTCAGCTCTCATCCTTTTTTGCTCTAGAGGTTTGGGATACTGTGGGAGCTGAGCCAGTTAGTGAGAGTGTTTGCGTGCGCGACATCGTGCTAGAATTCTGCAGGGAAACAATTAGAAAGTAGGTATTCCAGGAGTGTTAGGATTGTATCCTCGTATAATTTCATATCGGCATTCAATTTGATAGGATTGGTGTAGATTGTGTTTTTCTCTGCCCTCAAAGTCGACCGGAAGTTGTCTTGTAGTGATTCAGTACCTAAATCGTCTCCTAATTAAGAAATAGATCCGAAGCGCCTAATATATTTCGACTCGAGAAGTAGGATGACGTGACTGATCGGGGTGTGAATCCGAACAGTTCTCAGGGATTGGCGACTGAATCTTTCTGCCACACCCTCGAATATTCCGTACGGCCGATGTTTCGATAATGACATAGATGCGAACCGGAGATCTCCGGCTGTTCTAGCCGTGACATTCGGGATTCTGCCATGCTCATTTGCAGGCCACGGCAACTATCCCCAAAAACATCTGGCTGTCCCATTTTACGAGCCCAGGGTTCCCGGAGATCTCCGGCTATTCAAGGGCGAGATGATCATTGAAAGATATCACGGTAGCGTGGTTCGGATGAACCGGAATCTTCGGTAAGATTCAAATAGAACTTCTAGCTTCACCCTTCACATCCTCACTTACACGAGGAATGGACGTTGCTGATCAATATCGAGTCATCCGGAGATCTCCGGCTAGACACACCTTACGATTTTGACCATGGTTTTTCAGTTCTAATCCACGTCCACTTATTCATGTACTAAGGCCATCGGCCACCAGCCGAACATCGACCGACGCAGGCCGGAAGAATGTCTGACTCTGATTGGTGGGAGAGTGACTCGGACGATCTTGCCATGGTCGCAGCTCAGTGCCCTGATTTTGGTCGAGCGGATTCTATGGAAGAAGATGATCCATCCGCAGAGTCTACTGGAAGGTCGGAGGTTTTGTGGTCAGGATTGCCCGTGAACCTCTTGAGGCCTGGCTCAGGCAAAATTGGAGAAGCATCAATTGTCGAGGTTCACCCAGTTGGTCAATGGCTTGGAGTTGACATACCAGTCGGTTCCAGTGAGTTCGTATTACTTAAACCAACGGCTATAACGTCCTTGGCGGAAGAATTTCCACTCATTCCGTTGCAACGCGGATATTGTTCACTTGTTCAAACACTTCGGCGGACGATCCTGTGGAGAAGGGCGGATGTGAAGATTCCAACCGGAGATCTCCGGTCCGTCGAGTCCCCTTTCATTCCACGTGAGAGATGGGTTGGACTTGAAGTGCAACGATTGGACGGGAATCTGTTAGTACTCTGCTCTGGTAGAATCATGGCGTCGTTACCAGCGGATCATTTCTGAAGTGGATGCTTGGGAGAAGATAACATTGGTGTAACTGTCCTCGACGTTTTTGTGGGGGACACGGAGAGAATTATGAATCATGAATCGTGGCCCATTCGTGAATGTTGTTTTCCTTCCGGGAGGTCTTTAAAAAGCACAATAGATCATTTCGCATCCCTGCCTTTACAACCTGATTCTGGTGCTTATTTGGGGGGTCGTGCAAAGGAGCCTTACCGCTTTATTTCCCGACAGCAAGACCTCAACAAGAAAGAATCCTTGTACACCAAACGGACTATGGATGACGAAATTTGCAAAGTCAGCTCGGAAAGGTGTTGTCCCAGACGATGTTGCCAATATTTTCAACAATCCGAGACTCTTTCTCTTAGACAGAAATTCTATGACAAATCCTTCGAAGACCGAAAGGAGTATGCGATCTCGGTAGGCGGGCAGTTTCACTCAATTGACGGGGACCGGAAGAGAAAGTATGTCACTCTATTAGGAACGGAGGTCTGCTCCGTTGCATGGTACACGATCCATGGAATTCGGAAGTCCACGTTTCACTCGTACATCGCACATTTCAGTAGAGGAATCATCAATGCAATTCACGATAACAAGGGCATCAAGCGCCCACGGCTTGCCACTATACAAGCAATGGGGTCAATGACGTTGATTATTAATGACAACGCGGATCAGATGCCTCACCAAATGCGTAGTGTCGGGAATGGTCGGATTGACACTCTCAAGTATCTTTCTGCGGGAAACAACTCGAAGCAAATTCGAGCGAGCGTCAATGTTGTACGTTATTTGTCCCTGCATAATGATATGGATTAGAACTCTCATTCTTCAGTCAACCGAAGTCCTAGTTAGTGAACCGGAGATCTCCGGCTGTGTCATCGTTGACATGAAATGACCTTCATTTGCTATTCTCTATATTTCGCACTGTCTACTGGATTGTCCTTTTGAAATACTCGTCTCACTTGAATTTTTGTTCATTTTGCAGACAAACGACTCCTACGGTCTTCCTCCTGTAAGTCAGTCCACAATTAGTAGGGTAAGAAAGGAATTCTTCGGGAATGTTGCTATTAAGCCATCTGGAAGCACCTTCGCAAAATGCAGTACTTGCGATGAATTCAATCAGTTCTTACTGACGACTTCAAAGGGAACGCCCGCTTACGAGCTATTCTATACCAACAGACAGGCTCACTTGAATCACCAACAATCTTGCCGGAAGCTCTACGCGACATGGAGAGAGGAGTCGAAGGCGAAGCCGCTGACCTTTCTTTGTGTCATTCACGACAAGATGGACACTGCCAAGACTGCCCTTCCTCGCATGTGGAGGACTACGAAGGCGACATCTGGTCTCGGACAGCTTCCCATGAATGTCACTGGAATGGTGGCTCACGATCATGTCGACAGAGCGTATGCTCACTATGCTCCTGCTTTATGGCCTGGAGATTCGAACGCCACCATCTCCTCTCTGGCAAAACTTTTTCGGCGGCTTGAGGGAGCATCTTTACATGAGACGCGCGCGCTCTTCGAGCACCCTCCTCCAAACTCGATGTTTGCGGTGCTCATGAGGGGAAAGAGTAGGTGCGTGGACGCTTTAGAGCCCGTGGAGCCGAGTGCTTTTAAGGGACCGAAACCTTTGCCACCGAAATTGTTCCTACAGCTTGACAACTCAGCGAAGGACAATAAGAACCAATACTTGATGGCATTCTTATCACTGCTAACTGCTCGAGGTGTTTTCAAGGAGATACATGTTGGCTTCTTGGTTGTCGGACATACGCATGAAGATATTGATGCTTATTTTAGTCATTTATTGAAAGAACTGAAGAAAAGCAGTACATATAGTCTAGCAGATTTGATGAAGGCATTCATGAAGTCACAGAAACTAGCCTTCATGCCGGAAGTTTTCCAAGAGGTCGCCGACTTCAAATCGTATGTCGATGGCTATCTATGCAGCGGGGCGGGACGTCTGGTGGGACTTAGTGATATGCATCTTTTCAAGTTTTTCGTTGACAATGACGGTGTTCCGGTCATGAAGTTCAAGAAATCTGCCGTTGACGCAGAGTGGTTACCCATGAACAGAGAGCCGATAAAAATTTGGAAGGTAGATGACTTCGGACGTCCCATGCTTCCAACAGGCTCTTCCAAGCCCGTTCCTTTCAAGCCTATATGGGGTACTGAGGAGCAGAGCCCTGTTGGAAACCAAGATGTTGCCAGTGACAAGGCCAGGAAAGCGACGGAGAACAAAAACTTTGTAAAGATGGAGCTTCGGAAATATGTTGACTACTGGGCGTCCGGAATGACTAAGTGCGTAGGGTACGCGGACTCCATCCGCCCATACCTGCAGTACTGGAAGGATGTCATCGACGAGCTAGACAAGCCACTTCCCCAGACGCCTTCCGAACTCGAAGAGGGATTCTGGCCTGCCCATGATTGGAGAGGCCCTCATGAGGGAGGTGAGAATCTTCTAGGACTTCTTCCACAACCAGAGGATGTCACTCCCGAAGATGAGGTTCTTGAGCCTTACTGCGGACCCGCTAATGAAGCGCGCAAGTCCACTTTTAATCCTTGTCGTGACATTCGTCATGGCTCCTGGGTTTTAGTAAGACCTAGTGATCCTGACATCTATCCTGTCTGGCAGGGAAGAGCAGTTTCAGAGGTCGTCAGGGAAGATGGTAATGTCAACTATGGGAAATTTCTCGTTAAGTATTGGGAGCCTGATAAGAAGGAGAAGAATCTGAAGAGGAAGTACCAGGACTGTTGGGAAGCCACTTGGGCTGCGAACCAAGAGAAGCCTGTTTGGTGTCATGTGAGTTCCATGTTGTTTGCGACCTGGTCAAGCAAAGTTAACCAACTTACGAGGTCCATTCCACGGAAAATGAAAGAAGCAGCGCTTGTGAACTTAGAGAAAGTGAATGCCGCTGATCCCTGATACGTTTACCAGTCCCTCTACGTATAATTCAGTTCTGTGAAACTCTCTTCGTGAAAATCTCGAAGAGTTGCTATGTTCACACCGAAGAGCACCGGAGATCTCCGGTTGTGGGCGCTTTTATTTATCTGGGCCCGAGTTCGGCATCCTTTCTTTCAGCTGTCGCCAGTCATCGTGAAGAGGACCGAAAGTGTGCTCTTCCATTCAATGAAATTTGGGTACATTGAGGAGTGACAAAGTTTCTGTTGACTCAATTCTGCCAGCGGTATATTTTTGGACCCTCGCGTCTTTCTGAAAGCTTACCGGAGATCTCCGGCTATGGAAGTTTTATTTTGTGGACCTAAGGATGTTCGTATATTGCCATGTTTCAGTCGGTGAGATCTAGCCGGAGATCTCCGGATAGGAGATTCACATCCCCCATTCTCGTCAATGGGGTTCCAATTTTGAACTTCCCAATTTTTAGCTTACCTGGGTGTTCTGAATAGTATTGAATCATATCTGGAGATCTTCTGTGACTTCGATAATGCATTTCATTTTACGATGGATGTTTCAACAATGTATCAGAGACCTTTTGGTTATTCCCGTGGCTGTTTCCTTCTTAGATTTTTGACATGCCACAATTAAAATGATAATACGCGGTCAATTACACACTTCATATCAGTTGTACGAGGACCTTCTTATCATTGATGTGATGCTAATGGTTGGCAGCGGAGATTGTAATTCGCACATCAGGTTTCGACAGCACGCTTGACGCGTGGCCTACCATGTTGGTCATTCGTGTCTGTGGAAGCTGCCTTTATTTCTATCAGTCTCGGTGTTATGGCGACTTATACCAATGACTCATCCTTTACCTACGCTCAAGACCTGTAATTAATGGGTTGGTAGGGAGGATAGTATAAGAAAGGGTTCAGGTCAGCAACAATTCATATGTTTTGTCTTTCAAGTTGTTAGTTTTGTTAGTCGATAGCCTGGGTTGAGACAGAGGAGATGGCTTTTGCAAATAGGAAGAGGGAGAGGGAAGAGTCTGATTCGGTAGACCGGAGAGTTTCTCAAAGGATGGTGAGCGACGCTCAGGGTTCGGAGAAGGGACGACTGCTACGCTTTCAAGTCGGGTACACAGGGGCGATAGGTTCCATTCGGCGTGTTCGGGACAAATTGGAGGAGGATGCTCAGAGCAAGTATGTTCCAGAGGAGGAGGACGGCAACAACTATGAAGCGGAGGACGAGAACGAGGTCGACTGTGATGAAGATGAGACGGTCTTTGGAGGTCGTTTGGTTGAAGAAGAGGAGGAGGACGACCTCTGGAATGTTGACAAGGAGGAATCTTCTTCGGAGGGCGGCTGCAGCCCATTTCAAACTGGTTGTGACACAGGGTCTGATGTTGATTCGGACATGTACGCGCCGGCGCACTGGAAAGATCTTTAGAAGTCTTCAGAGGTAGTGCCAGGATAGGTTTTGCTCTTTTATGCAGGAGTTTCACTGAGACTAGTCATTGCTGTCTCGTAGAGTTGATCAAGTATGTGATGGTCTTGTAAACGGACTCCCTTCCGAAAAAACAATTTTGTTTTTGAAAACTGACCAACTGTTTTCTGCTTTCCCTACTTTCGACCGGATATCTCCGGTTGTTTTAACGACATCCATGAAATGTCAATGCCTTCTGCTCTAAATTCATTTTCTCAAGGCAACCCCTAAGTACTCCCTGGGAAGAAAATCGAGTCAGTAGGATTTCTGTCGATAATACCGTACCTCGCCTTGAGCAAGGTTCTATTACTATAATCGATTCGTATCGTCTGACTGAAATCATCCGGAGATATCCGGCTGAATGACTTAGTTTAATTTTATTTGTATCCCTCTCAATCTATTGTGTGCCACAATTCTACCACACTGAAATCCTTCTTCCTTATTTCTGGACTTTGCAAAGTCCAGAAATAGTTAAATATGGCATTTGTGGAAAAACATTTCTTTTTTTTAGTTAAAAATAACATTATATCCCAAGTCATACTTTTTCACACATTGTCACATATTCTCCGGTTAGGGTACCGAGAATACTTAGACTTCATATCCGCTTAAGACTAGGAGATCGTCATATTTTTTTGCTTTTTAATGTTATTATTGGAGATTTAGGTCTACATATTTTGAAAATCCTTTTAATATTCAAAAGATTTCCAGTTTGCCTTATGGAATACTTAACCATAAAGAGAAGTAGGGAGTTTAAAATGATTGTTTGAAGAAGTAGAGATACACATTGCACACACATCAGCTCGATTTTTAGCGGAGGTGTGCCCCATCACTACATGCAATGAACTAAAAGGAGTGTGTGCACACTACTTTAGCAATAAAGCTCCAGTAGTGCTAAAGTGTGCTCCATCACTAGGTGCAGTGAACTAAAAAGAAAACACGCACAATTTAGCTCTAGTGGAGCTAAATTGTGCACCATCACTAAATAGAGTGGAATAGAAAGAAAAAATGCACTCTTTAGCTCCACTACACAGAAGAAAGCTTCTAGTGTAGTGGACATTAAATACGAACCCATACACTAATTGTAATATTTACAATAAGTGTAGTGACAAAACTATATTACACTAAATGTCAGCTACTACACTAAATGTCAATCCTAGTAAATAGTGGAACATAAAGTTTTTTACTAGTGAACAGTTAGTGTATGAAACCTTAAAAATGATAATGCGTACAGTGCCCTCTAGTAAGTAAGGTAACCCCTGTGAAATTGTGCATGGGGATGTTTAGACAGTGCACCTCCTATCTTTAATTAGCAAGGTGATCTGGAGAAGATATTGTGGATTAAGGAAGCTAACATGCTGAAGAATGTCACAATGACTCACTTGCTGAAAAAAAATCAACTATATGAAATACATTAATAAATTTAGCGATTGACATCTGTTGCAATACATGGAGCCCTGAGAAGAAATTGTGTATTTTAATGAGCTTTGTGAGTATGAATTCATTGATTTCTTGTTGCAATGTGATGAAGTTGACTAGCTGCCTTGATTTTGAGCTTGAAATTGTTGTACATGCCTAGAAAATTTTGTTGCAAAACTTCATTTTGGTGCTTCAATTAGTTGTGAAGAAAGCTGCTCAGTGAGTTTGAGTTGTGCACTGATTCAACACAACACTATGGCAGGACACTTTTTTGACATTAGAGAGCAATGGAGTATTGTAGGAATGAGTAAGGCTGGATCGTCTTTGAGCAAGATTTCACGTCGTGTTGGAAGACCGAAGAAGACTATTTCGTTAGTTCTGAAGAGATATCGCGAGAGGGGCTCAATACAAATTGGACAAAGGTCCGGACGGCCTCAAAAGTTGCAGGCTCGTGATCGAAGGCATCTCAAGTATGAGCTTCAGAAGAGCCGTCGTGTGCATCTTTCAGAACTTGCACATAGTTTGCCAATTCCTATGTGCCAAACTACGGTACGGAAAGCATTACATGAGCTTGGACTTCGTAGTCGAATTGCAGTCAAGAAGCCTTATTTGAACCAAAGACACAAGGAGCAGAGGTTGTATTTTGCAAAAGCTCACAAGGATTGGACAATTCGAGAGTGGAGCTCAATTATTTGGAGTGATGAGGCATTGTTTGAAATAGGTAAGAATCCACGTCAAATCCGAGTATGGCGGAGTAGTCAATAGAGATATGATTCACAGTGTTTAGCACCAACATTCAAGTCTGGAAGAATGTCAATAATAGTGTGGGGTGCTTTCACTGCATTTAGCAAGTGTTATATGGTCTTCATTCCTTCTGGACAACGCACTGCTGTGGACTTCGTCTATGTTGTATGTGAGCAGGGATTATTGCCTTATATCTACCACCACGCCAACCATGAGCATTTGACTTTGATGGTGGACAATGCACCAGTGCATACTGCTAATGTGACAAAGTCTTGGATGGAAGACAATGGATTAAAGACATTGAGCTGGCCCTCAAACTCTCATGATCTCAACCCTATCAAAAAATCTTTGGATGATTTGCAAAGACCGCGTCCAAAGCATGAACCCGTCCCTCGTCCCCTGTCCCCCGTCCCCATCCCCGTCCCCCTTCCCCGTCCCCCGTCCCCGTCCCCATCCCCGTCCCCTGTCCCCCGTCCCCGTCCCCGTCCCCGTCCCCGTCCCCCGTCCCCGTCCCCATCCCCATCCCCACCCCGTCCTTCTTGAAAATGTAATTGTAGAATCTTCGAATTTGATAGATATAGATATGTTATGTTTGCTATTCGTACCACAACTCCAAAGCTAAAATTCAATGTACTTCACTTGAGCAGAGCAATTTTTTCGACTTGGATATCATAGTATGAAACAACATAACACAGCGGTGCATATTTTTCTAAATGCTTGTGACTTTCCCCGGCATGAGGAGATCTCCGAAGCAGACATGGCCCACAGTATTTCATCTGCCACTCGTCATGACCCTCCACTCGCAGCAGCGTCCACGATCCCACCATCACGCTCTCCAAGCTCGTGTTCACCCTCAGCTCCTTGCCCACCATCGACTTCACCATGTCCTGTGCGCACTCTGTCGCGCCATGCGGTGCAGCATTCGAAGCTCTCACCTCCCACACTCCGATGCGGCCTGTCAGATCCACTTCGACGTGCTTTAAGGTGGTGGTACACTCCAAAAGTATGGACAGCTCCTTCATGAACTCTTTCAGGGCAACGCCGCTGGGAATATACAATTTCAGTGTGGAGTGTTCAGAGTCTTGGAGTAGACATGATCTGCTGCGGTTTCGCCCCGAAGCCTCGCCACTCCTACTATGGCGATGTGCGCGTGAAGCTCGTTGTCCAAGGCTGCCTCCCTCCACCATCGCCATCGCCTCTTAGGGCATCCCCGCACTGGCAATCTGCGCTCTTGATAGGGTATATATGAAGTCACCATCTATCCTTCTTTTTTCTTATTGTTTGGACTTGGTGAATTCATATCCACTTTCTCCTTTTCTGCAAATGATTTAGGGTTTAGGAATGGTAGCCCTGAACCCAACTATGCCCAACCGAGGCATCTCTTCCCATCTTGCTACTTCTCGTTTTCAAATGACCCTCAACGTGATCATGCATATTGTCTCTATTTAGTCTCATGCATATCGTTTCTATTCAGTGTCATGGATCTTATTGACTTCACAGACTAACCCTACCACTATGGTGGATAGTGTGTTTAATGCATGTTCCCCTTCTTAGTAATTGAAAATTTGGGGTGTTGTTTCTCATGTAGGACGATGAAAAGTTTCACCACCACGCAGAGCAGAACGTGAAGGAGGTGGTAATGAGCCGGCACGGGCGGACCCTAACTGCGACCGCAAACCCTAACCTGTACTTCAAATCACGTCCTATTACCACCAAGGTACGTGATGTTGTGCTTCATGTCATTTCGGTCTAGATTCTGTTTTTCCAGCGTGAGTTTTTTCTTGAGCTTTAAGCTTTGGATTCTTATCGAAGGATACGTTTTATTCACGCATCAAGATACGCCTTGCTTACACAGCTATGTGGTCTAAGGTCACTAACTTCATGATGCCATAGCAAATGAAAAAGTGGAGTATATTAGCTTCCTGGTTGGAACAACACGCCACGGAATTTATTACTGCCCTATACATTGTGTTTAGATGTGGGAATCTTGTGCTGATTCTACATGGCTCTTTTGAAGTAGCAGCAGCCATGGCGACCGACATGTTCACCGTGTCCCACACCGCGTCCTTTGTTGCATATGCGGAAAGGCGATGGCACCAAACGCAGCCAACATGTGCGTGACCTATCTGCGCTCCCAAGTGGACATCACAGAAGGTCTCCAGAAGCTGGTCACCGTACTCTACTGCCCAAAGTGCGGTCTCTACCTGCAACCGCCGTGGACGTGGGTGAATCTTCGCTCTCTTGTTTCTAGGGTTCTAAGTTCGAGGAAATAATGTTCATGTGTGGATCTGTAATTCGATGCCAGTAAAGAACTGTAAAAAATCATTACGGTAATGAGTCGGCACGGACGGAGTCCCTATCGCAAACCCTAACTGCGAATGCAAACACTAACCCTAACTTGCACTTCATCCAAAAGCTGTTTTTCATCCAAAAGGATCGTTCATCCATCAGACGTGTTCTATAAGGAACTTTTAAGGATGTTCTGTAAGAAACTTTAAGGATGTATTTTACTTTTAATTTCACTTTTTGTCCATGTCTACATTTAAGTGTAAGAAACTTGGATGTAGACGTGGACGTCTCTTTTACTTTTGGGGATGCCCTCATAGCTATAAATATATGATTCTTACACCAATTGCCCTTCTATTTGCTTATTTCTTTATATTTTCAACTATTTCTTTTCTGCGCAATCTAATAGGTTCTATTTAGCTTCTACGGTTTACAATGGATGAAGAGACGGATAGTTTCAACTACTTGGATGAATTGATTGGAGAGGAAGATGAAGGGGAAGAACTTCTTGAATTGCATATGCTTTATCAAGCATCCCAAACGAGAGTGGAGGCGGAATGAGTAGAAATATTGGGGAGATCACATGGTGGATCCAAACCCGGGAAAAAAACCAAACATTGACCGAGGTGATGCTCAAGGACATGAACAGGTCATGGAGGACTACTTTAATGCAAATGCAACATACGCCAATTTGTTCCGAACTCGCTTTCGCATGCGTAAAGAATTATTCCTAAGGATCTATGACGGTGTGGTGCATTATAATCTATACTTCCAACAAAAATCAGATGTAGTAGGACGGGGGGGATTATCTTCTTTGCAGAAGGTATTGGCTGCCTTCCGTATGCTGACTGGTGGTGTAGCTGCAGATTTTCTTGACAATTATATACGCATTGCGGAGTCAAGGACACAAAAGAGTTTAAAAAAATTTGTGAAGGCTGTTGTGGAGGTTTTTGGAGATTGGTACCTAAGGCAGCCCACAAATGAAGACATCAAGAAACAATTGCGCATTAATGAAGAGCGAGGCTTCCCGGGAATGTTTGCTTCCATCGACAACACTCATTGGGATTGGAAGAATTGTCGGTATGCTTGGAAGGACAATATCAAGACAAGGATGGCAATCCATCTATAATTATGGAGGCTGTTGCATCAAAAAATCTATGGTTTTGGCATATTTTTGTTGGCATGGCAGGTTCTAATAATGACATAAACGTCCTTGATCGGAGCCCGTGGTTAGTGAATTATATAAAAGGTAAAGGAGAACATGTAAAATTCAACGTGAATAATCACGAGTACGATAGTTGGTACCTCTTAGTGGACGGGATCTACCTGGATTGGAGTATCTTCATGAAAACGATAGCCGATCCTCAAGGGAGATGTTCAGCTTGTATGCGAGGAAGCAAGAAGGTGCAAGGAAAGATATTGAACGTGCCTTTGGAGTATTACAACGGTGGGGAATCTTACGAGTTCCCGCAAGACAAAGGAAGAAAGAGGAAATGGTTACCATTTGGACGGCTTCTGTGATTCTACACAACATGATAATTGAGGATGAGGAACCGTTTCCCGAGCTAAATCAAGAGTACATTCTTGATTCCACATGCACAACCACATCTACTTCCACTGTTACTATTGGGCGCAGAGGACAACAAGATGTACAGGAACCGTTGTCCATTGCAAGGTATGTAAGTGAAAGGGACAAGATAGTTGATGAGGAGGCACATTTTAAACTGAAGAGGGACTTAATCGAACATCTGTGGTGGTGGAAGGGCAATCAGTCGAATACACGTGAAACTTAGTTGTACATATTTATCTCATGTTGTTTACGGAGGGGTAATGTTCTCGCAATGTTATGCAATACGAATGTACGTTGGATGGATAGTATAAATTTTTGGTTACTTCATCTTGGTAATTCCTAATTATTGAACTTATGTATAAAAAGCCTAGAAAAATCATTTTAAAAATAAAATCGAAGTTAATTGGTGGTTTGAGGAATTATTCATAAACCTATTATTTTCAACAATAATAAATACAAGTGGCTAGAAACTTTGGGTTGTAATCCGATGGATTTTGAGTAATTCAAATATAAAGTGTATGATTTCATGTATATCGTATATTGGAAGGCATTATTGTTTATCACCACAATATTAGTTCACTTAATAAATTTCCTTTGTACTCGGTTAATTGATTTTGAACCGTAAACAACAATTTTCTTGCATAATCCAATTCTTTTCATATTCAACATAAAAGGTGTTAAAGTTGCATGTATGCAATAGTTGCAATTGTCTATGACAATGTTGGGCAGTATTGAAGGGTACATTACATTTGTAATTTAGATTATTTTGTTAGGAAGTTGAAATGTGGTCAAGTATTCTCCACGTCTAATGTCGTATTTGAACATGATGTCGTATTAATATTGAAATATCTTGAAATCAAAGATGTGGATTGAAAATCTTTGCTTCAAAGTTGTGTGATTAAATAATTAAAAAATGATGAAAACTATAAACAAAAAAAAAAGGAAAAAAAAACAGCTAATATACATTACAAAAATTAATATTAGTAATAGTAATAAAAAACAAAAAAATAAAATAAAATTGTCAGCGCCGGCGCCAGGCCAGCTGCGGCGTCAGCGCCGGGCTAGCTACGGCCAGCGACAGGGCTGGCGTCGGGCTTGGCATGCCCCCACTCAGGGGACGTATAGGGACGGATGCGGGGGGGGAGAGGGCAACCCCCCTCCCGTCTACTTGTCTAACGGCATCTCCACCCTTTGCCGTGGAAGTTTCCCCGCTAAGGGTGGAGATGCTCTTAGTGCCTGTCACGATAGGGGCTTTGTTAATACATATATTGTAGTAAGTTTACTCTATTAGTTTGGATCATAGAAATTTGATCTTCCTTAATGGCATATACAAACTCTTGATCTAAATTCTACAAAAAAAATTCTCCAATTTAAAATATAGAGTGTGATGCATTCTTGCAATGAAAATGGATTTTGCTATTTTGTACAAAAACTTAACTCTTTTGGAATAAACAAGAGATAATGAGAACATTGTGGATTCATATTGCACTTCTAATAGGAAGAAGGTATAGTCTCAAGTAAATTAAAGTATGTGAATTTACTATCTACAATTATGGTTGTTGCGCAATAGTAGTTGTTGTGCAATAGTAGTTGATTGCAATATGAGACAATGTGATGGTTGGCAAAATTGAAGAAATAAAATCTGCTCTTATAAGTCCTATGACATTTTTGTTCTACTTGTAAATAGTAAGTCTCATATTCTCTATCCTTTACAATGGTTGTCATTTTAATTTTAATAATCATATTAGCTATTATTGTTTAGGATTCACCATGATCCATATGGCTTTTGTTGGATGAAAAGCTTCATCTCATAGAGAATGAAATTGCCAATCTCCAAAAGACTTGAATAATATAGAATTTAAGATCGGCTTCAACCACCTAAATAGAAAGTATTCAACTTTCTGTAAGGTTTTAACTACTCTTTAATTATAGTTCGTTGGAGACATATTAACTTGCTCAATTCCTTGAAGTACGTACACAACACAATATAGATATGATTTGATGTGTTCAAGAAGAAGAAGAACGTTGATCCTAAAAAGGGACCATCATGAATAAAGTGTTTGTTAATTCCGCCACTAAGTTCATGTCCATCGGACATGGATTAGTAATATGGAACTACTTCCTCCTCTCACAAGTAGACACTAGGTAATTAATAACAAGAAACAAGTACTAGTTAACCAAGAGCCAAGGACGTACTAAAGGCACGTGGGTAAATTTCAAAAGTAATAAGCAAAAAGGTGTGGAGTGATATTTTAACCAATTTTAGGGGGTACCTTAAGGTTCAAGGAATGGTTGATTGTTTTCAAGTTTTTGTTTATGCAGGAGAATGTGCATTGCGTATTGGATGGTTGATATTGTTGAATGTTTTCTTGATTGGATCAATGGGAATGTTAAATGTTTGTCAATGGGGATGTTCTACGCCTTTCATTGATGGATGGAAGGTCGTAGTTCAAGAACCAGCCGCAATGACAATATAAGAGTCAACTTTCTAGCCGCGAGCTGCAATGTCATTACTGAGTGGTTAGTGTATATTTATTTATTTTGTTTTCGATTGCTTCCGGTAAAAACCTATCATTACAATACATGAATTCAATGGATTGCATACTCAGATTGGAGTTTACATGGTCTAGTGGAAGGTCATTATATAAGAGTCCTCTAATGCATGGTATGCATGGTTTGAGTTTGGCATTTCAATGGCATCTTCCAGTTTGACATGTACATGAAAGTAGCCATAAATGAACCATGTTTTCTTGTAGGTTGTTATTAGAGGTTCCAAAGTTCATGAGTAAGAAACAACGGGATTTGTTTGAAAATATGATTAACTTTTGGATTTCTGATACCACTTTATTATGTCGCTTAAAGATTAAAGAATGCAGGTGGTGATTTTGGCATTTTAAAAGTACATGTAGACATGTGTTTGGGTTTGTAGTGGTGCATATTGGGCACGTTATGGATGGAAATTGTTTGATTCGAAAGAAGAGTTGTTTTTGTGCATTTTCCACATATTGTCAAGTGCGGAATATGATGAGACATGTTTTTTGAAAATTTGTCATTGTGGGGTTTTTCCAAAAGTTTGTAGAGAATTATTTGTCAATGCTGTTGTTGTTTGTCAATTTCTCTATGTTAAGATTTTTTTTGAGATTAAATCAAGATTGTAAATTGGATATTGTTTTAAATTAAGATATTTATCCAAAAATCTGATGGAGACTTTGTCTAGGTTGTCTTCCATTCAAAACCAATATCTCTTTGTAAGTAGTATGGGATAGAATGAGCAAATTCATGTGGGTGTTTGGCCTTTCTCTGAGAGTTTTTTGGTCTTCTTTTGCTAATTTGTCCCCTTTTTCATTTCCTTCTACATTGATGAGAGCTCTAGCTTTATGAAGTGTTGTAATTTGTTTGTGGCTTTGCAACATTTGAACCATAGATGTTAATATGGCTTGGTTGAGGTGGTTATTATAGAGAGTAGGATGTGTTATTTGTGTGAAGAATAGATACAGGACATTTATACAATCTGTGAATATGTGCGCTAACTTGTTGGAGTATTGTGTGGTAATGATTCGGAGGGTTTTATGGAAGGCCATCATTTATGCTCTAAAGATATTTTCGAGTCCATGTAGTCTTTTAGCTATTTCTATTTCCTTAGTAGAATTGTATATACCACATCTAGCTTTGATTCTGTGCCAATTTCTTGAGCTACTTTTGTTGATTCTTTGAAGCACCCATCTATATAGTAGCTATATGCGGGGTCAAATTTTATAGCGATGTCATCTTACTATGTGGAAAGAGGGGGTGGTGTGACAAAATGGTTTTGTGGTATGTTGACATATTGTAATTGAGCTAGGACTACTTTCTATTGTGGTTCACTAGGGTTTGGGTTGATGTAATAGGGGCTATTTGTGCATATAATCGACGAATCTTAAGATTATTTGTTATAGAGGTGAACGTTTCAAGTTGTTCCATAGTACTATTTTTATTATTTTGATGGAATACACATATTATTTGTATAGTGGATGCTTATAGTGTCTACCATTTTTATTTTTGTTTCATAATGGTCAAGCACAACATTAGCTCACTGCGTTGTTTAGTAAATTTTGTGGTTGTGATGTGAATTTGGATTTTTCATCTTAGTGAGGGGACAAGGTTTGTGCCTAGATATACCTATGGTTCATTTTGGTGTAGCATTGGGATGGATTGATTACTGTAATTTACATTATTGGTAGCTTGCATTAGCGCTTTGAATACGATGGGACTTGTTTTGATTTTATTTGGACAATTGCTGGAGGCTCGTTTATACAACAACATCCACTTTGGACCAATAACAGACTTTGTCAATTTTATTAAGTTGGATTTATAATGATTTGATTTTGCTTGATATCATCATACAAGATCATCAACATAGGCGACCAAGTTTATGGTGAGTTGTGATGTATTGAAAATATAGCCATTGTTTCCTCTTTGCATCCACTTTAGTAGTGGTTCTAAGAAGATGACAAATAAGTATGGGCTTAAAGTAGCACCTTAATTATTCTGCGTTGTATGGGAAAAAGGCAAGTTTTTCTAAAGTATTCGTCAACATATGAGGTAGGGGAATAGAATTTTATAATACCAAATAGTGCGATTGCATTTGTGGGGTATCGAAGGTTGAACATGATTGTTAGTAATCTTGTGTGGTCAATTGTGCCAAATATATTTTTGAAATCGATATAAAAGATATACATGTTTTGGTTTGTGAATCGTGCGTCTTCGAATGCGGCTATTATTGTTTGGAGTTGTCTGGCAATGCTTCTTTTGCTATGGAAGCCCTTTTTATTGTTGTGTAAGATTTAGTGTTTTCCTCCACACAAGGATAGTATAGATCTAAATGAGCTTTTGAAAAGTTTGTAGATGGTGTTGGCTAGCAATTGGTTTGTGGTTGAATAGCACTGAGGAGTCGCCTTTACTGTAAAATAAAAAATTTAGAGCTTGTTTTTCATGAGGCAGAGTTTTGTCTTTGTTTGTAGCAATGAAAGAAGAATAGATAAAAAGGCTTATGGAATCTTTAGGGCATGAATAAGATATAGTCTAGAGGCTTTCTTATTTCCTAAGTTTTTAATGCATGTGTCGTATATGGCGTGGTTAAAATAGGTGTGTAGGGGGATTTGTGGTTTGTTGTGTTGATCAATAGAGAAGCCGTCAAGGTTGTGCCATGGATATTGTCATATCCTGCATGTACATGTTGGAGGGCAGTAATTACATGTAGGTAATATGGTTGAACGGTTGTTTTTTGTTTTTTGATTATCTATTTCATTTGCTATGTCTTTGGGGTTAGTTAGAATATTATTGAATTAGTTGGTGATACAATGTGGTGGTGGAGATTCATTGTTTTGAAAGACTTTTCTGTTGATATTTTTGGACTAGTTTCAAAATATTGTTTGTATTTGGATATGGCTTTTCTAATATTTTCTTTGACATATTTTGTAGTTATTTTTCTGGCTTGTTTGTTGGCATTTTATTATGAGTGCAATATTATGTAACCATTCGTCAAGTGATATGTGGGAAGGGAGTAAGGGCAGGATATAGATATGTTGGAGAATTTGTAAGTCTTTGCAAATGGAATAAGTTTCCCATTGAGGGTTGTTTTACAAAAATTCGATTTGTTTTTCAAAAATATGGTAGGTGGCCACATGTTCTTTCCATGTTTAATCCTCTAGTGCCTGAAAGGTCCAATTGTGATATCTTAGAGGGTGAAAATGCACCGTTGCAGTTAAAAGAGGAAATTGGTACCAAATTATTCTTCACAACATATATAGTTCAAATGACGGTGATTCTAATGTGACTATTGCCGCAAGAGTTGATGCATGCTATAGCTAAGTACTATGGTTTCTGTGAATCAATGCCGATGTGATATGTATTCAATATGTACATGATGTTCTGCATGATCTATCACGCTAATTGAATCGCCTAGGTCTTGCCCGTCACGCTTGGCACTAAAAGGTTTGAGAGTTTCCATAATAAATAATCTCGTTGTTGAGACGCTCTTTTAGCTATTTTGATGTGTTGATGATTTTAGTCTTTTAAAGTTTTAGAATATCAATACATTGTTTGTTTTAAATAAGATTGATTCATTGAAATAACACATAACCCATAGTTTTGTGCCTTTGTTTGCAAACGGCTACTTTGATGGCACAATGAAAATTACTTTATACAAGTAGAAATGACTTATGCAAAGGCTAAAAAAACAAACATCTAGGAAGGAAGAACATGGCTTATAATCAATATCCAAAACTTGCTTTTGTAACCAACAACGATACATGTGATTTAATTTGTCTTCATTTTAATCGATTGTAATATACAAAAAACAAGGGCAATTGGCGTTGCAAAGGTCTTTTTTTTTATAAAGGTGTGATATTCCATGAATGTGGTTTGTATACCAAGGTAGAAATGTTTTCAATAGATGTAATTTTTGTAAATAAATACCAACTTTGATGATGTATTCAAGGATCATTATAGATTGGAAGATTGCCTCAAGGAATTTCTTGT
Organism: Bryoerythrophyllum caledonicum; assembly: GCA_963971425.1. NCBI lineage: Eukaryota > Viridiplantae > Streptophyta > Bryopsida > Pottiales > Pottiaceae > Bryoerythrophyllum > Bryoerythrophyllum caledonicum. The sequence goes on along the minus strand of OZ020514.1, from coordinate 30,489,039 downwards.
ATAGTTTTAAAAAGAAAAAACAAGAAGGCTACTATAATTGTAAAAATGTAATAAAAAGATAACATTCTATTTTGGATGGTTATGCACGGCTAAGACAATTTCAATAGTATGTAGAGATTAAGTGATACCAATTTAAGAAAAATATCTAGTCATGTGAAAAAGCCAAAGGCAATTTTTAGTTATCAAAACGATATATAGTAAATAAAACTTCCAAAGTCATTTTAGCATTTGACATTACCTCTTCCTCCACATTTGTGGGGTCCATGGTTGTGCTCATTAGAGAGCTTTTGAGATCATGAGGAGGCCCTCCAAGTGCATTTTGGGCAGGATACTTTCAATAATTCTTATGCTTGGGCAGTGTGATTAGAGTGATTTTGTGCTACGGGCAGAGTGGTAAGTATCACCACCGTCCATAATGGTACATGCCATGGGTGCATATTCAAGTATTGAGTCGTTATCTTTTTCTAAAGAAACACAATTTTATATACAATGTACTAAATAAACAAATCAATATAATATGCGGACAATGTGCTGACGTACTAGGTAAGTATTAGTATAGAATGTTAAGGAGGCGCTAGTGAACTAAGTAAGTAGTATTTTAATATGCGAATATGACGTTAGTTTACTAAGTAATTAATACTATTATATGCCAATAAGGTATTAGTAGGCGAGAAGGGGCAAAGTAAAGTGGCGGGAAGACTTGTGAGATGTTGGCATGTGGCATTTGGCATGTTTTTGCATGCGCCAAGTCTTTCTTAGCTGACGGTTTGCTCATTGAATTGTGCTGCAACATAGTCTCATTGCAAAGTCTATTGATTTTATGGAGTATTATATATTCTAGGATTAATCTCCAATGAAACTTTCCAGTGAGTTTTAGCAATAAACTTTTTATTTAGAGGTGATTATGACATTATGGGTTAAAGTAGTGAAGGCGTTTGCCTATTGAGATAAAACACCATATTTGTTACATTGGGAGATTTTTATGATTTTGTAAGGTATATGATCTATGCTAAATCAATATCAATAGTGAATTGTGAGACCAAGAATGTAGTTCATGCATCCACAATGGTATGCTTGGTTGCAAGGTAGCACAACAATAGTGTGACAACACCAAAATTGGAAACTTAGTAAAATAATATTCTTTCATTCAAAACTTTATTCAAATAGAATGATAGAATACAGGGCATCTATTATGCTCACCTCTAAATGTTAAGCAAAGCTACTATTACTAACCATTCTTCTACAGTTCAGGTTCTAAACCCTGAAAATAAGCCTTGGGAAATGCTAATTGACAATGAGGATTATTAAGATGGTCAAAATGCACAAGCCCAACAACTGTATATTTCCGGCCATATCGGTCACTTTTTCTTGACTTAGAAAGTGAGTAGCAACGAGCTGGACTTAACCTAGGTTTTTTTGTTTTCAGCAAGCTTCTCTAAGAAAATGCGTTGATGGAGATGTTTTGCTAAGGGTTCTTGCATATTGGCATTAGGTATGATCCAGTCAATTGTTGTTTTGGTCAAATGGAGCTAAATGGAAATATTCAAATTTAGTTAAGCATTTTTTAGATGTAGCAATTTACATGTAGGTCCAAAAGGCCTACCATTCGTCAAATCTAGTTAGAACAATAAAGTACACATATATGAAGCACATATCCTAATTAGTTAAATACATTTTAGTTCGAATGGAACCAAATTGCAATACCAAAATTCAACCATTATACCTACACTGCACCAAGTAAAGACTAGAATAAAAAACATGGGGAATGGAATTGCACCCTAAGCAACATTAGGTCTCGAGCATCCATCAAGCTGTCACATAGAGTGCGCTTTGTAGGGGTAGAAGTTTACTATTTGTAAGAGATTGCGGAAAGGAACAAGGCTATACTAGTGTTGAAGAATCCAATCTTTCAAGAATTGCCTCCCAAAGAACAGGGCTGCTAACAACTCCATTGTCCATCGCCATTGTTGAATAATCCATGGTCGATTTAGTTGTTGCAGCGGAGTGCAATAAAACCCCATTATTCCAAAGAGAATCCGGGTTCTAAAGGGGGTCTAATGACGCTCGATAATCAAAGCCTTGACCACATTTCTTGCGATCATCATAAAACCTATCCCAACCCGAGGGATGACAAGACAAAAAATCCCCAAGACCGCCTTGGAATTGATGTAGGTAAGGAGATATGGCAACAATTTCTCCAATAGAATGAATACTCTTTAGCACCACCATATTTGTATGACCTAGTTCAAAGTAAAAGGGAATTGTTGGGCATATTAAGCATGTGCTTAATTGGGCTATCGTCCATGACAAGAGTATTAACCATAGTATATTCACCAACCAACCTATTGAAGAGATGGTTAGAGAATGTCTTCTAGGAGATGTCCTTTTGAGTGCCAACTTTTTTTGAAGTATGTTTAGTATAGGATCCTACGCTCCAAAATTCTATGGCAATCTTCCTGGCCTAGAATTCTGATTGGAAACCTATCAGAATATTGAAAAAGATAATTACATACATATGGAGTAGTCAATGCCATCATCAAACTCCAAATAGTGATGGTGCAAACTTTGATAACTCTGTCAAGAATTTAGAACATCCACGTTACACTCTGATAAGGTTATTGCCTACTTTAGTCAGAAGCGTAGCGAAGTGCAAAGAGTAGTCAATGTTCTTGAATCCGCTGCCCTTCGGAGCATGTTCTTAGGCACATAAATTCCTATTGAGGTCAAGCACAACATTCAACCAGCCTTGGGAGGGATTTGATGTTACTCGATCTATTTCTTCTACATTACTAATACTGCTTATTGATGCCTCGCAAACTAGGTTAGAAAATTTCAAGGAAACGGATAATATTAATATGGATTCTATAAGCAACATTGGTTTATCAAAACTTAGAATGCAATAGGCAAACTTGGAGAAGGGGAAGCAAGTTGGATGTTGTGCAAGGGAAATACCTTAATAACTTCATCATCTTGTTGAAATTCCTCTAGAACACCCATTAAATCCAATGACTCTTGAACATTGTCTAAGTCATGTAAGCACGTCTCAACAAATTTGGGGCACGGCTCAAGTTCTAAGACAACTACATCATCAATGACCTCTTCTACAATTGGAACCGGAGCTTTGACAACCTCTTCTATGATTGGGGGAGCAACTGCGTCATCGCCAAAATTGAAATCTAGAGAGTTCAAGACAACTTCTCGACAAGAAGGCAATGCACGTAGCTGTCTCAGAAAAAATGAATAGGAATATTAGATTGCACTATTTAGCTAATGTCATGCTAAACTGCTCAGCATGGCTCTGTGCAATACTTACAAAAAATGTGTGTACGAAATTGGACATATTCTGAATGTTCTCTTTGTATAAACATAGCTACAATATCACACTAAAAGTACTGGAGGCGGAGATTGCTCCATAAAGCCGAGTAATGGAGGATCGATTATAGGCTGCTGAGACCGATAGGAATCACTTCCGCTTGCTTTTCCCATCATCAAAGGAGATTGGATAGATGCAATAGTGGGGACTACTGCAAATTTGGCAGCCAAATTTGCTATCATTGCCAACGTTTCCAAACGCTCCTTGTCGGCGTCCATCTTCATCTCTAGCTTCAGCTCCTCATCCCACCTAATCTGCTCCTTTTAAAGCTTCTTTGTCTACAGAGCTTGCTCCCTTGTAAACGCATATTTTTGCAAGTTGTCTTTGCAAGTGCATGTTAAAGCCCCAAGATTGTGGCATGATCGGCACGATCTTTGGAAGCCAAAGGAGAACGCTCATGAGTGCTTGTAACCCTTCGTTTCTTTGGAGCTTGGCGACTTGGTGACGCACCTAAAGCGGGAGGTGGATTAGGCCTTGAAACAAACTCCAACGTATTTGTGTCATGAAGAACCATGCCATTAGATGATTTGCTAATACGCTTCGAGGGAACAACATCGTCAAAGTTGTTGCTTTTATCTAAGTTGATAGCCCTAGAAGTTGAATTGCCATCGGTGGGACTATGGTTGTCGTCATTGCCATCTTTGTCGTCATCCGCACGCAATCAAGCTTTTCTTTTCAACAATAATTTACCAAGAATTAAGAGATTGGCCTCATTGAGCGTATATCTTTCAACAAGAAAACCAACACTATTGAGATTCAAAGCTTCATTTTCAACGTCATCAATGTATGCCTTGTGGCTCTCGTCCAAAATGTTGAGAGTAGTCAACAATGCCATCTGCTAGCACAAAAAAGAGGATGTTACAAGTTAGATCAATTTGAGGTAAATTGGGACAAAATTGAACGCTATCACCTAACTTAGGGGCAATTGAGCTAAAGTGCCACTCACAATCCAACGGGAAGCGGACTAGACGTAGGGCTGCTACTGAATCCTCACCAGAGATCCAAGTATGGTTGATATTCATTAGATGAGAGACCAAAACCTACCGATAGTTTAGCCCAATCCAAGCTAAACTATTGAAAACGAAAGCTACGAAACTAGTCAATAACTTGCAAACAAAAGATACAAGAGAAAAAGCAATATGGAACAATTTAGCTCGAGTCAAGCTAAACTGTAGTTGGGCTTACTACACTAGCTGTCAGACATTTTGTTCCGGCAAATATTTGGAATACATCATTGCCTTCCTTGTAGAGCACTTTTAAGAGTTGGATGAAGAACCCCATCCTCAGCTTGTTTGCGTCAATTGTCTATTCCAGCTCATTGTATCTACAAGGCTACTGGTATAAATCATGATTTGTGGTACGTAAACCTTCATGTATGTAGAGATGTCATTGAATTCCCGTTTGTACAGATTGAAAAGGTGAACACCATCAATCAAATCCCTCGTCTTTGTGGACTTCCCTCCAAGGGGCTCATTTGCTGCCGGAGTGTGCTCCAAGGTGTGTACGTCGTACATAGAGGAAAAGGCATATTCCTGGCCAGAATGAAGCAGATAGACAGACGGTGGATAAGCTTTTTTTAGGCATTCATGACTCTATTCTTGTACAAGAGCAAGTCTTTGCTGACAGGACTTCCTCTTTTGCTATTCATTTGCGGGGCCAACAGAGCATATGAGGAAGTCAAAGCGTTTGCAAAAGGGTTGGTCTTTTCCTCTGTGTACAATGTCGACCTTTTCCTTTGTGTATGGCCCCTTCTTGTTTGTATTCCCACACATTGTCAAACAAACCTAGGGCGGGGTTGATTTTGTCCAACTTCCAGTGCGCAATCATTGTTTCTTTCCAGCAATCAGTCCACTTCTTTGTAGAGTAGCACTTTTCCAAGAGAGTCAATGATTGCATTATAACCACCTTGGGATAATTTTGGAGTCGCCTTGGATGAGGTTGATTTAGAATGTGCCTATAGATCTTTGCATGGTTAGTCTCGGACAGGTTCTCGAGAAACTTGTTTTTGGACATGCTTTTATTTTTATTTTTTAGCATACGCGTCGAGTCCTTGTTTGTATGCGCCCAATGCTTGTTTGTACGCGCCCTATGCTTAATTGTACGCACCTAATCCAAAAGGTCGGGCGCATGCTTTTTTTACTGGGCACATATTAATTTTTTTTTCTTTGGCGTATGCGCCCAACCTTTGATTGTAAGCACCCAATCCAAAAGGTTGGGCGTGTACATAAAAAAATAAAAAAAATTTGGCGTATGCGCCCAGCCTTTGTTCGTACGTGCGCGATTATGTTGTCCACATGTCAGCGACGTAGTTGCCTTCGTGGCAATGGGTAAATTGATTTACCTCTAGTTATGGTCAAACCAGCGTTGACCCTTATCGGACAGACAACAACGTCTGTTGGACGGAAAACGGGACGGACGGGCACTATTGGACGGACGGACGCCAGAACAACTCTAGGCCTAGGTTGGATATCGACAAGGCTTTTGAGCCTATTTTGGTGTTGGATACCAACCGTAGGCTTGGAATCTAGGACATCGGCACGTTTGACAACATGGAGGACCATCTCCGTCATGTCATACCAGACAAGTTTTCCATACCGACTCGGAGCATCTCCCTACCTGATTGGCGGCTTCGATTCCAGACCTAAATGAAGGAGAAGCGCCAACGGACGCCGTTGTTTAAGGACTGGTATGCATCTGAGCTCTTGCCACAACATTTGGAGCTGGAGGCCCTTCACTCATACGGGCGATGGACCAGGCAACACAACGCATAGTTGAGCCTTGTTGAGGAGTACTGACGCCATCGTGTGGAGTTGGTAATTGCGCTCAAGGTTAGTGCAGTTGCCCAACTCTTGACTTCCATCGGGGAGCCCAAGGTGGAAGAGGATTTCCTCAGTGAGGACTCCAGAGGCAAGGGCATTGCCGTTGTGGTTGAACGGTCGGGCATGGGAGCCATGTCATGTTTTTCCGTGGCCAGACGTTCAGCATTGATGGCGGTTGGTGACCCGCTAGTCTTCAATCCTTTGACGCAGTTCGTGGTGTAGTTGGAGGTGGAGTACGAGGGGTTCAAGGGTAATTAGATGCAGCGCATTGAGGATTTCCGCTGGGAGAAGGATGATATCCCTTGCACTTTGTAAATCCGGTTGGCACAATTTTTAGCGCAGGCCGATGTTGTATTCACAGAGCGCTAGCTCGTGAAGATCTTCATCTCTAAGATAGATAAGCGGATGGTGGAGTTGATTAGTCCACATCTTCTTTTTCGGTATCTCGGGGACGCCACTTTGGCGTTGGCGTTCGCTTAGATGGAGGCGATTGAGAGAGCGTTGGGCGTAAATGAGGCCAAGAATTTGGTCACGGCGCTGATGGACGCTTTCAAGCCCAAAAAGTTGGCCACCGCGGTTGGTAGATTAGCGAGGCACAACCTGAAAAGGTTGTGCATTGTTGGGCTTGTAGGAAGGTAGGTCACACCAAGGAGGACTCCAATTCCTCCAAGAAGAAGGGGGCAGGCACCATGAGGGCCAAGCCTAAGACCAAGGCGGTCAAGGCTAAAGAGAAGTGTGATGGCAAGGTGTAGAATGTGTAATTAGTTTTTGTGTTCACATGCGAATTAGAATTGGTTAGTTTCGGAAGTTAGCAAGTTAGTTTTGTAGTTCAGTCGAGTAAAACCTATGGGTACACTAAGGGAAATTGATACAGTTATTGCGGGCATTACTTACAAAATTGATTACATTGTATTCAGAGTGCAAAGTTCAATATTGTCTTATCTAATTTTGTTGGGAAGGCCATGGTTATATCAAGCAAAAGCTCGTAATGATTGGGTTGGAGGCACATTGACAATTGGGGCTGGAAAAGATAAAATTGTGATTCGGATGTATCCAGTTCAGTATCATGGGGAAACACAGGTTGCAAATTTTGAATTCACGTCCGACTGTGAAGATGAATCTTTAGAAGATGAATTGGAAGACTTCAATTGCATCCATATTGATAAACCGGTAGTTGTCGAATGTAATCCCATGAAATATCAATGTGCAGGATTGGGTGAATATTTAGTTGATCCAGCGATTAACGATGAATCTGATCATATGATTGTACATTGGATGAATCCACATGAAGTTCACCAAGTAAGTGTTATGGAACTGGACTTGGAAAGTTCTAATTTGTCTGATTTTATGAAAGAATCTGATACCAAGCATAGGGTTATTCAAGAAGTTTTTAAAACTCCAAAGTGTCAATCCATAAACCTGGGTAATGAAAATGATCCCAAAAATATTCGAATTTATGATGGTATAACGGGTGAAGAAAAAGCAATTTGGCATTCCTATTTTATGAGGCATAAATCAGCTTTTGCCTGGTCATATGCGGATTTAAAGGATATTCTAGCTGAAGTCTGTGAACATCGAATCATATTGGAAGATAATGCTGTACCAGTTCGTCAAAGGCAACACCGACTTAATCCAAAATATTCGTTATTGGTTAAAGAAGAATTGGATAAGTTATTGAATGTGGGATTTATATACCTAGTACCCTATAGCAAATGGGTTTCACCAATTATTATGGTTCCGAAGAAGAATGGGAAAATTCGTATTCGTCAAGACTTTCGGAAATTGAATGCGGCCACTAAGAAGGATTATTTTCCGTTACCGTTTACAGATAGTATATTAGATGTTGTTGCTGGACATGAATGTTATTTGTTTTTAGATGGATTCTCTGGTTATAATCAGGTGAAAATTGCTAAAGAAGATCAATTGAAGACTACTTTTACGACGGATTGGGGAACATTTGCGTACAAAGTAATGCCATTTGGACTTTGTAATGCACCTGCCACATTTCAACGGGTGATGACACAAGCATTTCAAGAGTATTTGAGAAATTCTATGGAGATATTTTTAGATAAATTTTGTACGTTTAGTTCACGAGCGAAACATTTGGAATGTTTAGGCAAGTGTTAAGAACAATGTGCAAAATATGGAATCTCTCTAAATACGGACAAATGTCAATTCGAGGTACCCTCTGGTAAATTATTGGGTCATATAGTTTCAACTGCTGGTAATGCTACAGACCGTGATAAAGTTAAGCTTATATTAAATTTACCGCAACCGGATACAGTAACGAGAGTCCGTGGTTTTGTTGGACATGTTAGTTATTATCGAAGATTTATCCATTCGTTTGCAGTTATCTGCCAGCCATTAACCAATCTTTTAAAGAAACCTCCAAACGATGGAACCAGTCCAATTTGGACTAAAGAATGTACAGTACAGTGGCTTTTGAAACGTTAAAACAAAAATTGGCCAGTGCACCAATTCTGGTCGCACCATGCTGGAGAACTCCATTTCGTGTTTATATGGATGCGTCCAATGTAGCTATTGGTTCTATTTTAAGCCAAAAAGATGATAAGGGATTTGATCATCCAATTTACTATGCCAGTCGTCAATTAGTTGCCGCAGAACGCAATTACACTACGACTGAACGGGAAGCATTGGGAATGATTTATTCGGTACAAAAGTTTAGCCATTATTTGCTTGGCTATAAATTTGTATTTCATGTGGACCATGATGCTCTCAAATATATGATTGATAAACCTCAGTTGAGTGATCGTATTGCAAGATGGGTGTTGTTACTACAAGAATTTGATTTCACTATCAATGTACGCCCTGGGAAGGCTCATGCCAATGCTGATCATTTATCCCGTTTAACCAATGTATTGGGCAATGAACCAATTGAAGATGCACTACCTGATGCACAATTATTTGCAGTGGATGTAATTTCCAAGGAATATAGTGAGTTGATCCAGTATTTAACATTCCAAACGTTTCCTTCACATTTTACAGAGAAACTTAAACGCCGTCTTATTTTAAAGAGTGCACCATACACCACGATTGGAGAAGCTTTATATAAGCAAGGTAAGGATGGAATTTTACGCCGTTGTATTTATCAGCATGAAGTTTGTACTATATTGGAAGGCTGTCATATGGATAGTTGTGGTGGGCATTTTGCTGGAGACAGTACTGCACGAAAGGCTTTATAGGCTGGATATTGGTGGCCAACATTATTTGCGGATGCGCACCAATTTGTAAGGCGCTGTGATCCATGTCAGAGAATTGGACGGCCAACAGGTACTTCAACAATGCCGTTAGTACCAATTTTGGCCCAAGCACCGTTTGAAAAATGGGGTATTGATTTTGTGGGTCTAATTGCACCTGCTTCTCGAATTGGACAAAAACATTATATATTGGTAGCCACTGATTATGCTACAAAATGGGCTAAAGCTTCTGCCACAAAGACTGATAATGCCAGTACGGTGGCCACATTTTTATATGAAAATATTATTACTCGTTTTGGATGTCCAAAGGAATTGATTAGTGATCGTGGGACTCATTTTATTAATAGTACAATTGAAGCATTAACAACAAAATATGAGATTAGACATCCGAAAACTACTCCGTATCATCCCAGAGCAAATGGACAGACAGAGAAGACCAATGGTATTTTATACAAGATTTTAACAAAGACAATTTCAGAAGCGGGTACAGATTGGGATACCAAATTGTTTGCTGCTCTATGGACGTACCGTACTGCATATAAAATTACTACCAATGCTACACCTTTTCAATTAGTTCATCGACAAGAAGCAATTTTACCAATTGAATTGGAAGTGCCCAGTTTACGAATTGCTATTGATAATCGATTAGGGGATTCCGAATCATTTGAGCACCGGTTAGCAAAATTGGAACAATTGGATGAAATTCTTGCGAATACTTTATTTACAATGGAAACTATTCAAAAGAGGAGAAAGAATTATTATGATATTAAATTACGGCCAAAGTCTTTTATGCCCAATGATTTAGTATTACTTTATGATAGTCGTTTTAATAATTTTCCAGGCAAATTTCAGGTTCGTTGGCATGGCCCATATCGCGTTATTGAAGGATTTCCCAATGGTTAAGTTCAATTGGAAGATTTTATGGGAACTAAATTTACTACTCGTATGAATGGAAATCGGTTACGGCTTTATTCTACGTAGTAAAAATTGGACTTCAGCTAATAATACAAATTACAAAACCCGAGACGGGTTTTGTTTAAAGAGGGAGGTAGGCAATTTAGTTGTGATGATGGATTAGTAGGTGTGAAGTGAGTGAAAGAGGTGGTAATAATGAGAATTGAGACAATTAGGGTAATGCAAGCTGTCAAACTTAATGGAGTAGGTCAGTTCATTATAAGGTATCCTGAGAGGGAAGAAGAAAGACTATAGTATAGCCAGAAGTGGGACTCTTGTGAACATTGTGTGTTTGCGTCAATTGTAGTGTGTTAGAGAGTTTGAGAGAATAGCTGAGTGAGTAAGTTGGTCGTAGTGAATATAGCGATGGAGCGTAGCAAGAGGCATTCCAATAGGGAAGAGAGACAACGCAATGTGAGGCGTAAGGAAGATCTGCCACCATTAGAGTGCATCATTGTGACGAATATGGAGCCTATTCGGTTAGATGTGTGTTGGTTGAAGGAGAAGCAACAGTGTTTTTGTGAGGCGCACATGCACGGGTTCATTCGGTTGTCGCAGAATTTGCCACCGATTGATGTAGAATTGTTAGCAAAATATCTGAAAAATTACGATCTTGCGGATGGGTCAAGTGTAGTGAAGGGGAAGATAATTGGTATAGACGAGACGGTGCTGAACAATGTGCTGTATCTTCCGATAGGGGAGCTGCCGGTGTCAGGTGATTTGGAGTCGGATTTTATACCAGACAGTCACTTCAAGTCAGGAGACAAAGCGTTCGAGAAGGGACAAGGATGGAAGACTGGAGAAGCTCTTACGCCGGAGTTGGGAGAGTGGATGCGCTTCGTGCAGAAGAGGTTGGCGCTGAATCGGCACACGACGTACATGGCGAAGAAGTTGCTGCTCTCGACGGTAGCGACATTGGAAGGTATGGTGTTCAATTGGGCAGCTTATGTGGCGACAAGGATCCACGCAGAGCTTGAAGCAAAGAGGAAGATGGGGAAGGTGACGACGTTGCTATGCGCCAATTACGTGAGCGAAGCAATCAAGTACGGCCTGTAGCAGGATGGGACTCAGAAGAGCGTGCAAGTGGTGGAGGTGCCGGTCAAGGAGAAGAAGAAGCAACCAATTTCGGTACCAATTCGATCTGTGGAAGCTGCACTAGGTATAGCAGAGTGTCGTAGGGCAGTAGGGTGTGAGCAGTGTGAAATTGGTCCCCAATTGCAAGTATTGGGTCGTCATTTGGGTAGCACGTCTATGGCAACACCAGTTTCGGTAGAGCTGTATCAAAGAATTGGTCCATCAGGGAGCGAGCAACAGTTGGGAGGGTTGTAGGAGGTAATTTTAGCTCAGCTCTCTCAGTTACAGATGAGAGTGACCAAATTGGATAGTGAGTCCAGATTGAAGAGAGAATTGGAGTTAAGGATGGGAGAGATTGAGGGGTATAAGGTTAGAATTGGTGAATTGGAACGGACAGTGGCGGAAGATACTCTCAAGTGTGGGAGATTGGAGAGCAATTTTAGGGCAAAGGCAGCAAAATGGGCTGAAGAGCGCAAGACACTCAAATCCATGGAGTTAATCAACGAGCAGGAACGCAAGGAACTCTAGGTGAAGTGGATGCAGGAGAAGAAGAAGGTGACAGACTTGGCGGTCGCAAGAGGGAAAGCGGAGACAGATTGGGAGTCATTGCGGGACCAGTTGCAGAAGGAGAACGAAGAATTGAAGACCAAGGTCAATTCTTTGGAGGGGGCTATGGTCTGCGCGGTTTCATCGCAAGAATTGGTTCCTGTGACAACCAATTCTGAGCCAGTATCGACTCAGCACGAAGAATTGCAGAAGATATTGGAGAAACGGGAGAAGCAGATCATTCTTCTTGAGGCTAAGGTACGAGTATTGGGTGAGCTTAATGAAGACCTGATGGAGCGGTTACAGGGAGACTAGTCGAACACTACTGCGGATGAAGGTGATGAAGAGGAGGAGGTCACGACGCCCAAGGACAAGTCTGTGATTTCTGACAATGCCAATACACCAATTGAGGTTTAAGAATTGGTTTTGTGTTTGCGAGGGCGCTGCACAGTTAGAAGTGGGACTATGTAGAATGTGTAATTAGTTTTTGTGTTCACATGCGAATTAGAATTGGTTAGTTTCGGAAGTTAGCAAGTTAGTTTTGTAATTCAGTAGTAAGATTGGGAAGTTATGTGAAAAGTTGGTTAAGAAGCAAAAAATCATGTGACGTTCGGAATCTGGAAGTTAGGTTCAGTTTTTGGATAAAGACTTTGTGGAAGATGGATTTGAGGCCAGACTGTGATAGTCGTAAGCCGGGGCAAGCTTGGTGCTACCTCTTTGTTTTCTTTGGATTTTTCTATTTTCTTTTGTAGGATTGTAATTAGATGAAATATGAATGGAATTGGAGTTAAGAAAGTGTGATTGTGTGATTGGAAGCGAAGCTTATGAGCATTGTATGAGAATTGTGAAGATAGAAAAGTTAGAGAACAGAATGATGTATGTGAAGAGATTGTAATCTTTGTGAAAGAATTGGTTATTGAAAGTGATTACGGTAAGATAATCACGTATTATTGAATGCATTGTATAGTGATTTCAGTGAAGAAAATAGAAATTGAGATGATTATGAGATCATGAGGAATGAAGAATGGAGAATTGGAAAATGTTTAGGTTTAGAGTGATGCAAGCAAGAGTGATTGAGTGTTGATAACTGTTAAGAGAAGTTAGCAAGCAAGTGTGTAATCAATCGTGACAATAACATAGTGGCATTCATACAAACGATCTTTTCCCGCAAACGAATCCACCTATACTGATTTGGTGCTTTGGGTTTATTTCCAATCCAACCAAAAACAATAACTACACAAGGGAAAAAAGGCTGTGACATGGTCTCATTGTGCAAGTCAGGCGATAGTGATTAGAGCTGTTTTGCTCTTCACTAAGAGAAGCGTGCAGGGTCTTTGGCTGTTGAATCGGAGGTTGTGAAGATACTTCAAGCCGAAATGGCAGAGTTGAAGAAGTAGATGAGCAAGATGGCTTCTTTGAGGCAAGTGGCCGGAGGACAGCCTCCGGTGAAGGGTTGTAGCTCACCTCTAGCCCTTGATTGCTACTTGTATGGCGCTTCAAGGTAGGTGGTAGTAGCAGTTGCCACTCGTGCTCAGACTACCGCACAGGTGGTGGCACCTTCTCCCATTGTGCCATGGGGTAGTAGCTATCCACGCCACATGGGTTTGCCGAACCACATTGGACAGTCCCGGTTACCTCTTTCGTTCAGGATTGCAGATGCGGCGGCTTCTACTACAACTCCGACTCTGACCTTGGTCACACAAGTTTCCTCTAGTCGTGGAGATGTCGCACCCTCATTGGCATATTAGGTGTTGCAGTTGTCGGTATTTGCTGGTGTGGACTTTCTCACACCGGATTTTTAACCATCTGGTGTATTCTACTTGGCGAGTAGTATGTTGGAGGGCAAGGTACTCATGCCATCGTTGGAGGTAGCGTGGGCAGTGACAACTCCACCGACCGAGGAGGATTTGGTGGCAATGCGGGCAAAGTTGGCGGCGGAGGCTATTTCTGCGTTTGAGGCCAATGCCACGTCCACACCTATGGAGCAATTCTCCGGGGATCAGTCTTCCAGGGATCAATCCTCCAGGGATCAATCCTTGATGTCTAGAATGGCCTACTTGTCTGATGTTGCGACCTGGTCGACAGGGTAGCAATGTGTGAGTGCCTAAAAGCGTCACAATTTTAATTAGTGATTTGTTTGAAAGAGACAACCTCATTAGTTGCAATTGAAGGTTAGGTTTGTGATTAATAGCACCACGTAGTGTTTATTAGAGTTTTTGGATTTGAAGGACTCCATGTAGCCTTTAAGTTAGTACGGAGAACAAAATTAGAGTTACAAGTAGGAAATTAGACTTGCGAGAAGCAAAAGAGACATAAAAATCCATTTGTGAATTAGGATTAGTATTTTGTTTTAGAAAGATCAAGTTAGTAGTTTAGTGTTTAAATTAGTTAGTGAAAAAATTAGATTGGAAGTTCAAATTTGATGGCACTTATTTTATAGTGATAAGAGGAAAAAAAAGAAGATAATAAAGAGAAGAAGAAGAGTAGGTGTAGTTGCAAGCAAATTTAACAATTAAATTAAAGAACCACTTGATTTTTAATGTTCTAAAACTCAGATTTGGACTTTTGAATAGCCAATCCTAGAGTTGAAATGTGTTTTGAACACATTGGTGATGTTAGTTTTGTCGAAATTTCTTTAGTTTAATGGTTTTAGATAGGTCGAGCCCTAAAATCGGGTTTAGAACTTTGGGTCAATTTGGACCATTATTCTTAGTTAGGGGTTGTTGGTTTTAAGGGTGAAGATGTGGCTGCCAACCTTTGGCCACCCTTGGGCCACCTTTGTGGTGGATAAGAGGTCTTGGCCGGCCACTTCCCCCCCCTCTCTCTCTCTCTCTCTCTCTCTCTCTCTCTCTCTCTCTCTCTTTCTCTCTCTCTCTCTCTCTCTTTCTCTCTCTCTCTCTCTTTTTCATTTCTTTTGACGAAGCCATGCCAAAATAGTTTCCCATTTTCTCTCAAGTTTTTAAGCTGCAATTATTGCCGCATTGTAAGCTTGTTACTTATATTAAGGACTTTAAATTTACGACGTATTTAGATCGTCTTGTGAGATTTCTAATGACTCCAAGCACGCTTGATTTGGATAAAGGACAAAGAAGTTGTGGCCCATTTTGTAGCAAAGGGTCTGCTAGAGGTCAGATTCGAAGCATCAACTTTGACGGCTTATTGCAAAAAACCCAAAGACCTTTGGAGCTGAATTGTTGACAGCACATAGATCAAATTGTTGACTTTTTAATGACTCCAAGCGCTCTTCAATTTGATCTTCATTCTAGAAGTTACAATCCTTTTACTGATAAGGGGTCTGTTGCCTTGTATAATGCCCTCTTTTCTTAATTTTTATTTCTACCTCAATGTGCAACTTATGTTTTTTACTTGATATTTTTATCCTTGACTTATTTACCTTACTTGCTTGTATTTCACATCTTCTTTTACTTTTACATTGTCTTGTATAGTTAGAATCTTATAACTTAACTTCATCTAATGAACTTCATCCATTAGGGTTAGGGTTCCTCCATTGAAGTGAACATCATCCATTAGGATTAGAGTTCATCCATTAGGATTACGGTTAGGGATCATTCATCCGTTAGGGTTAGAGTTATAATTCATCCATTAGAGATAGGCTTAGAGTTCATCCATTAAGATTAGGGACCATTCATATATTAGGGTTAGGGTTCATTCATCTTTTATGGTTAGAGTTAGAACTCATCCATTAGAATTAGAGTTAGAGATTATTCATCTATCAGGATTAGGATTAGAGTTCATCCATTAGAGTAAGGGATCATTCATCCATTAGGGTTAGGATTAGGATTTGGTTGAATTAAATTAGGGTGAATTTAGGTTCATACAGTGCAATGTTTGTCTAGTGGTGGTACGTTTGATGAATAGCGATGGAATCATGGTGGTTGGCCGTACGGACGGCAGCTTCACCCGAGCTACACCCCTCTTTGTTATGCTGGACTTCGGAGCTCACCCACTGATGATTGGCAAGCACCTAGCCTAGGATTTTGGTCAAGGTGCTTTGTACTTCGAGCCTTTCCCATTTACGATTGTTACATTGGCGGAGGGCACGGAAAAGGCCACAGGCTACATCCAACATCCGTTGTAGTTGATGTTCGGCGTGGGATGAACTCTAATCTCCCCCGTATCTCTCCAGTGCGCTATGACTGGAGCCACCAACTACGACATTTTGGTAGGTCAACAAGTGCTTTATCCCCTTGATTTTGGGGTGGATAATTGGACGGAGGAGGCTCGAATCAGGCTTGGATGGTCAGCCAGTGAAGATAGAAACGAGCTCATTTCGATTGTCTTCACAGCTAGTGCCGTGACTTCCACAGCGGATGCTATGTTCGGGTGCAATGCTTTGGCATCCGATTTACCATGTGATTCTACGCTTTTGGAAGAGTGTCGTACCACAAATTTTTTGTTTTTTTTAGTTAGGAAGATATAGGTATTAAAATTAGGCAAGATAGCTAGGCTAGAAGGTTATTCCCACTCGGGATTAATCTTTAAGTAAGATTAGGGTAGGAGGAATACGGGGCATATATGAAAGCCTTAATAGGAGCAAGAAGGGACCGAGAGCTATGACTTAGACCCAAGCCTAAAAACAGTCCCTCGGGCCCCAAACCCGCATGATGACCAAGAGGCAGGGAATGCCATCATCTGGGCCAACCCGCACGAACCCGAATCTGGCCCGGAAGAAGGAATGAGACCGAATCTGGCCCGGAAGATGGACACCACCCGAATCTAGCCCGGAAGGTGAGAAGAAGCGGGACGAGAAGGGACCAGGAAGGTTCCCAAGGCGTGGGCCACCGGGCATAAAGACCAACTCCACGAGGAGGATCATCACAGCCAGCTTGACGAGGAGGATCATCACAGCCAGCTCGACGAGGAGGATCATCACAGCAGTCGACAAGGGAGATCCGAGCCGGCAAGGAGCACAGACGCGTGGACGAGGCCAGCATACACGAGTGAGCTCCGGGCCAGCACTAGGACAAGTGAGCTCCGAACCAACACCAGGACGGGGCCAGCATACACGAAGAGCAGCTCCGGGCCAGCATACACGAGTGAGCTCCGAACCAGCACGAGGATTAGGCCGCATACACGAAGAGCAGGACGAGGCCAGCATACACAAATGAGCTCCGAACCAGCACCATGACGAGCCCGCATACACGAAGAGCAGGACGAGTGAGCTCCGGGCCAGCACTAGGACGAGGGAGCTCCAGGCCAACGTACACGAAGAGCAGCTCTGGGCCAGCATACACAAGTGAGCTTCGAACCAGCACCAGGACGAGGCCGCATACACGAAGAGCAGGACAAGTGAGCTCCGGGCCAGCACTAGGACGAGGGAGCTCCGGGCCAGCATACACGAGTGAGCTCCGAACAGGCACCAGGACGAGGCCGCATACACGAAGAGCAGGACGAAGCCAGCTAACACAAAGAGCAGGACGAGACCAGCTAACACAAAGAGCAGGACGAGACCAGCTAACATGAAGAGCAGAGCAAGGGAGCTCCGGGCCAGCCCAAGAAAGGAGAGCTCCGGGCCAGCACGGAGTACCGCTACCAAGGGAGCTCTGGGCCAATACGAGGACGAGGGAGCTCCGGGCCAGCTAACACGAAGAGCAGGGCAAGGGAGCTCCGGACCAACCCAAGAAAGGAGAGCTCCGAGCCAGCACGGGGTACCGCCATCAAGGGAGTTCCGGGCCAGCAGAAGAAAGCAGGACGAGAAAAGATCATCAACACCAGGAGAAGAAGGGAGAACTCCGGGCCAGCGAGAAGTACCGACACCGAGGGAGCTCCGGGCCAGCTTACAAGTGAAGAGGAGGAACCAGTCCCCACCTTGTCTTCACCTCAAATGGCCTCCAATCTGGTACCCTTGGGGAAGAAGGATATCTGCCCAGTCATTCCCAAGGACCCCCTGGAGCTCACCGAGCTTAAAGAGGATCTCCTTCGTATGGGGTGTCTCACCCTCATGGAATTCTGTTGGAGTTTTTGGGAGGAATCCACTGTGCAGGAGATGCGGTAAGATCCATTGTCGGAACCCGATGGAGATAGCATCCGGGCCTGTCCGGATCGGTGGACCATGGGAAGGTGGCAAGAGGTGTATGGATTTCCGCGACAAGGGGCGGGATGGACAAGTATGAACAAAGAAGGAGTATGCCAAGAGGAGGTTCGGTAACAAGGATGCCAAGAACGGTTATGCGGTACAAGATTGCACGGACCCCCGCGCCCGACGGGTCTTCGCATTCCTTGTACCAAATCTTACACCCCGAGAAACCTAGCCGAGTGACGGTTACTCTCGCTAACACCATGTATGGTTCCTACCTTGGCGAGCGGGTGGTGAATTGGGCCATCGTTGTGAAGGATGTGGTGATCAGGTTGACTCGGAGTATTCACAATGTCAAACGTGCCCTCTTCTGCCCGTTTTTGATCCACATGTATCACCATTTCAAGGCGACTACTTTGGAAGAGGATATGGCATATGGAACGCAATTGATGATGAAGAAGTTCGAAAGGACTGAGTCAGAACCTGAACCGGGGTCTGAGGGAGGAAGCAGCTGATCACGGTCAGAAGAGGAGGTTGTACCACCTCCCAAGCGCCAGAGACAGAGACATGGAGGAGCCCCCTCCATCCGCACCCGTGCAACCATCCGCGCTGCAGCCACCGGACCAGTGCAGCTCGGAGGCAAGTCTTACCCGGCCTCTGAGTTACTCGAAGCCATTCTCGTGTATGTGGAAGATGCGGATAGGACTTTGGGACAAGCAAGCAGCTTAGTGGGTAACCCTCCGCGCGAAGGGTTGATCGTTGCGATCAAGGAGAAGGTCGGAGGAGTTGGCGATCTTCGCCTCATGGAGCAGAAGGTTAACCGACTCACGCTCGAGGTGACAAAGGTAAGGAGTCGATCGTTGGAGGCAAAGAGAAGTTGCAAGGCGGCTCTTCTCCAAGCCAATGCCTCGGCGGTAGCGTTACAGCAGGTAGACGAAGCATTACGTTTTTCTGCAGATGTGGTACTGAAAGCCAAGATGTTCGATGCTCGATTGGAGAGGGATGACCACATTTCCAGCAAGCGGGTGATTGCCTTCGTGATGGAGCAAACCGTGAAGGTTGAGGCGGCTTATGCCAACATGAGGTTATTTGTGAGCAATCTCACTAACATTCTACCCAAGTTTGTGGAAGACTCTGACAGTTCCAGCAAGGATGGAGACTCGAGTTCGGAGACCAACTCGGAGGAGGGTCGCCTCGGTGATCACGGCCTACGGAAGGAGAAGGAAGTGGTGGACCTTGACAGCCCGGATCTGCCCCCTCAACTTTCGAGTTCGAAGGTCCAGGCAGGACCATTCCCTTCGGAGGTTACCACACCGATGTAGAGCGGTTGGAAGGAATGCCCGGGTGTTGGGATGGAGCCCCCACTCGCCGTGCATCCTCGCCAGCTGCCACTCAATGATCCCCCGTGCACTACACCGATTGTGGCCCCTTTGCAGAGCGGGCTTCACCTTGGGAAGACCGCAAGTGAGAGTTCCTCTTATTTGTACACTCCAGGACAATTATCCGGCCTGGATGTCATCATGGGCACCCTGAGTCAGGTATCGGCCCCTTCGACACGATCCGGGCCTCATCCAGGCATGACTATGGTGTCACTCACCTCGGATGGCCCGGATTCCTCCTTGCCTTCAAGGGAAACCGTGTTGAGGGCAACGACTGGCCAACCCACGCCTTCCACCGATGTGTTTGCGCCATTGGTGGCACTTGCAGCAGGTGCGCCCACCCCGACTTCAAGCCAGAGTTCCAAGAAGCGCAAGGAGAGGGAGGAGCGGAAGAGACTCGAGGAGCTGGCCTGAAAGTAGGCCAGGATCTTAGTTAGTAGGTCACTATTCAGTCCGGGATTTGGCCCCCGGTTGACTTTGGTTTTGACTTGGTTTTGCCTTGGATTTTGTGTAATAAGTGACTTCTAACGGTGCACGTCGTGTGGAGTGGCAGCACCGCCGCCAAGAGTAGCTAATGTCACCATTTTTTAGAAGGTATCGTTTAAGTTTGGACTCTTGTGTGAGTCCTTGGCAGTATAAGAGAGGAGTCTCGTGGCCTCTCTCTTCTTTGCTTGATGTGTGTACTTGCTTTCAGTTCAATTCTAAACCTACGCTCTCAGAAAACCTTCGACGGTTGGAGAGCTCGGATTCTATATGACTATGAGTACCATCTCAAGTAGTCCACTCCTCAAGTCCATACTAACCGTCGAGTCATTGTTTCCTTGTTCTATCAGGTAGAGTTAGTCCGGGTGGATGGGAATAACAGGTGAGATGGTTAGGTGGTTAGCTGGGCGTGACTCTAACTCTGACCCCTTGTGATTGTTTTCTTGTTCCATCAAGTAGAGTTAGTCCGGGTGGATGGGAATAACAGGTGAGATTATAAGTGGTTAGAGGAGGACGAGGGGGGAGTGACGGGTGCGGAAGGAGTCTTGATATGTCTTGTGTGACCGGTCGGCGGCAGGATGTCATCGATTGTGAAGATGTACTCTGGATCCTAGATGCATCAACCTTTGGTCAGATAGGTTGATCCATAGGAGCATTACACACCATCAACCCTTCGTGTTGAGGACGGAGTAGACTGGCTTGACCCAAGGGCAGTAAGCCCAGACCGACTCTAACAGCTCGTATTATCTTGAGAGAAGAAAGGAGATCCAACTAACCGTGTTTGCGCGGTGACCATTGGAGTTATAGGAGGAGGACTTTGTTCCCTGAAGAAAAGGAGTAGGAATAGGGTATCCCCGGGGCTAATAGCTAGGCGAGCCCACGACATACTACTCCTTTAGTTGATTCTGAGGTAAAGGAAGGTCTCACAGCTCGAATGGTAGGTAAACCGCATACTTGCCACCAAAGTAGTGTGAGTCCTTAAGGCCCACGCCTTATCCCCTCTTACGGGGGGGAACCCAGTGAGACCACAACCATCCCAAGTTAGTGAGCAGGAGTGATTGGAGAAACTGTGAAGAAGAAGTGACGTTCACTAAAACTTTTTGACTCCGTGAACCGCCGTTCATGGTGATAAAATATTCTCCGGATACGCAAGTATCCCGGATGTCTACAACGTATATAGTTGTAAAGTCCCTGTGGGATCCGGGCCATGTACGATCCGGACCATGTACGATCCGGGCCATGTGGAATCCGGGCCATGTACAAGCCGGGCCATGCAAAGTACTTGGGTGGGGCGGTTGGTGTAATTAACGCTCACCCCTTGTGATCTAAACCTTTCTCTCTTTTCTTTTGATGTATATATTGTACAGTTGACATTGTACAGATCATGGTTTGTTGGTAGCCGTTGTAGTTCTCGGTGACTCTCTGTGGGAACGATTACCTTATGGGTATCTTTGTGTTAAGATGTGAATACTTGCCAACGCGTACTACAACAAGGAGACATATGCTTTCATGTCAAGGGTAGCGGAATCACGTGAGCATGGACCAATGGAGATCCCTGCACGTCATTGCAAGGATCCCCTTCCTCTTTGGGGGACCCAGTTGGAGCTCATACGTCGCAGTCGCGGATTGTCGACGCTCTTGATGCTTCACAACATTTGGCCGACTCTTCAACTCCGTTGTTGGCTCGCACTATTCAATGGCAACCACAAGATGAGGGTATTATCCTCGTGGAGCTACTTGCCGGTATCGGTTCGGGGCTTGCGGCTGTGTTAGAGGCCGGGCTCAAGGTACGACGGTATATCCACGTGGAAAGTCGCTTTGCTTCCAACCGTGCCGCTCATCATCACATTCAACGTCTCTGGCGTTGTATCCAGAGCAGTTACCACCTTTTGCGGTTTGAGCGTGTTTTGGCAAGTTGGCACGTGATGTAACGTTGATCAGTGAGGATGATCTTTGCCGGTTTGGTCACGAGGACTTGGTGATTGCTAAATGGCCTTGTCAAGGCCATTCACCTGCTGGTAGTAAACGTGGCTTGGATGATCCACGGTCGGGTCTCTTTGCGGATTTGCTCAGGCATATCTAGTCGTGGACTACCCACAAATCGATGCCACCGGCGTACATTTTTGAGAATATACTCCGATTGAAGGATAGACGGACAAAGATGCGTGAGGATAGGACATACATCCATCACCTTCTTGCCACCCCCACGTTTGTTCATGCCACGGTGTTGGACTCTTACGCCCATCGGCCACATTGGATTTGGACCAACATGGCATCACCGGCAACGCACACCTCTGCACTTGCTCAAATGCAACGGCTCATGCTCCATGAGGTGGATAATATCTTGGACAATTTCCGTATTTCCACGGAGGTCTCGAAGAATGATTAGCCACTACTAGCGGTGGTGAACCGCATTGGTTTCACTCGGGGTGCATTTCCCACGTTGATGTGCTATCCATGGTCTTCTGTCTTTAGGACACGTGGTCTGGATATGGTTTGAGATTTTTCTTTCCAAATTTACGAGGACCCTTTTGCCAATCTCAGAGAGCGGGCAATGGGTTTCTAACAGACACCACCGCTGCACCAGATCTCTCTGAGGGCCAGCGTCGATACTTGTTGTGTTAAGCTATTGACCTCAACACCCTCGTTTGGGATTGTGGCCTTCGTTTTGACGTTCAGCGCCGTTTGATTGACCATCAACGCGTGTTGGTGGCACACTCTCATGGTTAGAGGGCAACGTTGCCACATCTTACACAGATCGAGGAAGCGGAGTGGTTTTTTTATTTGAAGAGACATCAAGCTGAGGAGCTTTGAGCTTAGTGTCACTTTGAAGCCTTGGTCGAGAACTTTAGCCCAGAGGATGCCCAAATATCTTTTCCTAGTTTTATCATCACCACACGGGAATTTATATGGATCTTGTGAGTGAGGTGTCGAGGAGAATTTATGCCCTTTCTGCTACCAAGTAGCAATCACTAGCCATACTAGTACGCGGTGAGTCTTCTACGGTGGAGAAGGAGACTACGGAGGTTGATGATTGGCCTTTGGATTTGGAGTCACATCTTATCGGTGCCAAGGCACATAGGGTATGAGCGTTCACTCGTTTGTATTGTAGTAATTTTGCCTTGAGTCTCCATGATTTGGAAGGCTATAGAGGCAAACCGATACACATCCAGTTGAAAGACAACCACCCAATCTTAAGATAATTGTACAAGCTCAGTCTCTCTAAAAACATTGGGGTTCAGACTCAAGCAAGCATTGGAGGTGATTGAAGTCGACCCAAGGAGTTTCTAGGAGCATTGGAGGTGATTGAAGACAACCCAAGGAGTTTCTTGAAGCATTGGAGGTGCATATTCAAGAATGTCGACTTGTTAAGTATTTACATTTGCACTTTTGGACTTCGTCCACATACATAATACATAACCTGTATAAGTAGCCCTGAAATTTGAGTGTTCTAGGGATGTGTGCACGTCGTCCATACACATATCACATAATCGGTATGGGTAGCCCTGAAATCTAAGTGTTATAGTTGCAATACTGCACATTGGAGCCTAAAAAGTGCTCATTTGAGTGACTATAGTGCACTAGTGCACATTAAAAGTTAGAAGTTAGTATTGGAGTGCAAATATGGCAATATATGATGGCGAAAGTGCTAGAGTCATTAACAAGTTCATAGGTGAGAAGTTCAAGATGGAGATGGTGTTGGCATCGATGGACCTTTGAGAGATTGTGGATGACTCCCAGGGGCCTTTATCCAAAGAAGATGATCCAAAGGTGAAGAAGGACTATAGTTGGCGTGTGAAGAATGCCATGTCTGTCATTGGCTTCAACTTGGTGGACAACCAACTAGTCCACATCAAGAGTTCCAATGGACCCGCGGAAGCATGGAAGACTTTGTGCAACATCCATGAAACGAGGAGCTTGTCCAACATCCTCTTCATTCGCCGCAAGTTCATCACAATCAAGATGCAAGAGAAAGATGATTTATTGAATCATGTCAACAAAGTGAAGGCACTTGCAGATCAACTCACTTGCTTGGATGTCCCGGTGAGAGAAGAAGATGTGGTCATGACCTTCAGGGTTGTCATACTGGACGGACGTCCAGTACGCCCGTCCGTCCGATTCGCCCGTCCGGTAGAGCTCTCACCCGTCCGGGTAAGTCAACTGAGGGTTGACTTACCCACTTGGTAAAAAACAGGCGACGTGGCAGCAACGTTGGCACCACATAGCTGCCACGTAGGAGAGGGTCATGTTTGAGTAGGATCGGGGACTAATGGCAAGAGGGAGGTGGGGCGGAGACGTCCCCGCCCCTGCCCGTGTGGGGGCGGGGACGTCTCCGCCCCTTCATGAGTTAGTTAATAGTGTTTAACTATTGACACTATGTTGGTAAACTAAAATTTATGTTTACTGTAGTATACACTAAATGTGAACCCATACACCAATTGCAAATGAGGCACTTAGTGTAGTGACATAACCGGACACTAAATGCCATTTACTACACTATGTATCAATTTTTGTAGAAATAATAAATTTATTTCTTTCACTTGTGCACATTTAGTGTATCAATAGTGTATCAATTGTTATTTGTGCTTGAACAAATGCAAATCTCGGATTTAGAATTTAAGATTTGGACGTATCCAATTTTGATTAAAATATAACGTATGGCAATTGCCAATTACACATATTCTTCTACAAAGATGCCGTATTGCCTATTTAACCACCACATGCGAAACTAATGCAGCTAATTAACAAAAAACTATTGTCGGTAACAACATAGAGGCATAGTCCAGTTGTGGGGGGGTTTCATTAATGTGTCTAAAACATCTGGTACAGAAGACCGTTCTTCGAGCAGTTGTTTTTGCAACGCTGTAAGTTTTAGCTTCAAGTTTACATATTGCTCCGTGTTTTTGCTGGTGAAATACGAAGTGTCCCAATCTTCTTTCTAAATTTTTTCACAAATCCAACCCACCGCAAATGCATCTGCTGCCTTGGAGTAGAGGTGTGACCGTTGCATGACTTCAAGCGAGTTGGTGGAGTCCTGCAGCCCAAAATTATAGAACAGTTCTGGTGCCACAAACCGTCGCCGCTCTCTCTATTATTGAAGCTCTCCTTGAATTGATAACCATACCTTGATGGCTCATTCTCCACAATCCGACTAGAAAGCCCCCAATCGCAAATTCCGATGTACACCGTATCGGGTTTCCACTCATCAAAGTGGAGCAAAACATTCGATGGAGAGATGTCATTGTGTATATAATTTGCGTCGTGGCATTTTCCCACAATGACAAGCAATGATAGCGCGAGGTTCACTTGATTTTGGCGGTAAGTTTTTACCCCACCGAAGCTCTTGGATTGACAACCCGGTATTCCGATGCATCTCAATCCGTTCAAATGGCAATGCTTCGTCCACTTTCGAGTCAAACTTGGACCAAAAAGAAGCCAGAGATTCCCCATTCCACAAGAGCGTGCACCCTTCTATAGTTTTCGGGTGGATATACGCAAATCTAATGATCCCTGGATGCACTACCGGACACCCTCCAGCCTCGTTGATGATGTTTCGGCGCTTCTCCCTCTCGCTGGTGTTGGTCAGAGTCTTTCCGGCGAAGTAAATCCAACTTGGAATGTTTTCCAATTTGGTTATCATCACCTTCCGTACAGCCCCATAGCCACCCACCGCGCTCTGCCCTGGCATTGGAATCACCTTAGCGCAACTTTCAAGCCACTTGAAAGTTCCACCAACATAGTGAGCCAAAATTTGCTCCTCAATAGTCGCTTTCCAAGGAGCTTAGTAGTTTCTTCTTACGGGAAGAAGAGTACTATTGAACGAAGCCCTGGATAATCCTCATCTTCGCCACTAGTGCGCGCTCCTCCAGGTTCCAGGTGCTCTCATCCTCCTTCTTCCCCGTGACGTAACACCAGTTCGCAACGATATTGGTGGTCAATGCGGTCACTTGTGTGTCCAACCACTCCGAATGCAACCAATAATCTGAGAAATTATTAAATTTCTCAGATTTATCAAGGTTTGACATTAATTCGTGTCGCATGTCAACCGTCAACTTGTGGTATCCCTCTTCGTTGTGGTTCAAATAGCTCCTCTTCAATGCCTGTCTCATTTGGCGGTTGTAAAACTCAACGGCAATCCTTCTACATTCAACCATGTATTCGTGCGGGGGCATGTCCGGATTTGGTGACTTCTTCCGCCTCTTCCCGCTCGATGACGACGGATTCAATGATCCCGAAGTCAACTCCGTGTTGGTGGACGGAAGAACCGTCTCATCAACATCATCCAAGTCCATAAATACTGGGCACATTTCCATCGACCTACTTCCTTCTTCCGCCATATGTGATTGTCAACTCCCTACCGTGGTCGAAATTCCAAGTTGATGGTATTAAAAAAAACCGCAAAGAGTCTAGGTACAATAAATGGGCCAAGCCCGATCACCCACCAAACTCACTTTCAGGCCGCAAAGCGAATTGACACGTGAGGCCTAGGGAGAGGACTTGGCAGAGAATAAGGACAAAATGTCCCCTATTTCTATGGTGTAGGGTTCCTTTTGCGAAGATGTCCCCGCCCCTGCCCGGGTAGGGGCGGGGACGTCTCCGACCCTGTCCAGTAGAGGGCGGAGACGTCTCCGCCCCTGCCCGTATGGGGCGGGGACGTCTCCGCCCCTGCCCAGTAGAGGCAGGGACGTCTCCGCCCCTGCCCGGGGTGGGGCGGAGATGTCCCCGCCCCATACGGGCAGGGGCAGAAACGTCCCCGCCCATGCCGCGAAGACGTCCCCGCCCCTACCCGCGGACCCTAGACCAGTGCTTCGTCTATCGGCTATATAATATCGTGCACACCCCTAATTGTCCTCGCCTCACATACTCCCTCTTCATCCACTTCTTAATTGAGTTGGTTGTGGGCGTCGTGTGAGGACTTCATCCATTCGCATCACATATATTATTTAGATTTTCCCCACCCATGGCCACACCGGTAAAAATGAATAAAGAAGAACGAGACAAGAGTCGACTACGATCAGGAAACAAGCAGCCGAAGAGGTTGCATGTGCTTCGGAATCCTGTTAAATTGGCTTTTAAAGGTAGCGAAGAAGTTTCGGAGCCATGGAGTTTCGAGGATTGCGCAAACTTCATCGAGTGGTGCCATATCGACAAGGCTTTCCTGGAGGAGCGACACAATTATCACCGACGCTTTCACAAGGCAAATTTGTGGAAGTGCACCGACGAGGCGTTCAAAAATTGGTGCATTGAAGTATACCAGGTCTTGTACGACATCCCTTATATCAAATGCAACGAAGTAAATCTCTTCCTTGCAGGAGGTGTCCATGCGGAGGTAAAGTTGGGCAAGAGGGTGGATTGGTCCACCTTAAAAGCCATGGGAGATAGCATAAGAGTTCCTTCTCCGGCAAATGGATTGATTCCAATGGGGACACGGAGGTATCTAGAAGGCGGATTGGGCAAATCGATGGCGAAGACTGAACCGATCGACACGTACGAGACCGATCCCTCAAACACGGATACAGACTCTGACGGATCCCACGTTCCAATCACAAGGAGCCAAAGGACACAAGCGCGCACCAAACAAAGGAGGGCGGAACAAACGGTTAACGTAGTCGTTAACAATACCGTTAATGAAGTTGGGGCTCAGGTACAATCCCCCGCGGTTGTTGATCGAACGTTAGAAGCCTCTACTGGTGCTATTTTTGCCAACACTATCCAAACCTTGCTGAACCAATTAGAAGGGAAGACAACAGAACTATTGTCATTGCGCGATGAGGTTCGCAAGTTGAGAGTTGAAGTCAATGATAAAAACATTGTTATTGACCAGCAACGACGTGATATGGAGGAGCTCCGACTTGCCCTTCAAGCTAGTACAATGACCAAAGAAGATCGGAATCCACGACGGGAGGAAGAAGGGCTTGTACACGTGTCAACCCAAGACGATTCATTGTCGTTTGATGAGGCCCCTACCAACGCAGACAAAGCTATGGTCAACAAAGAAGAGGGTGCGGGGGGTGACGGCGGCAAAGAGCTCGCTAAAGCGCTTGAAGAGAATTCAAGACGACACAGTCGCTTGGATGTGTTGGTAGAACATTACTATCAATGGAAGTTGGCATGCGTCTTCACGGTCGATCGGTCCCGACAATTGGTGGCGGAATTCCAAAAAATCGACAACAATTATACCGAAAACAACCAGGAGAGGGTGTTTGGTTTGACATCATGGGCCCTCGTAGATGATCTTTTCAAGATGGATGAAATGGCGATGGTGAAAACCGCTGGTCGGCAAACAACCATCGATTGGTCCCGTTACAAATGGGATTTCAAAAAGGAGGTTTCATCTACCTTCGATCATCGGGGCAAACCCATGTTATTGTGGCCACAACCTTCGAGCTTCGTATCCGACGGTACGACTTGCTCAATTTGTCTAAACCCATTTGGTCCAGAAGGTGGGATGCATCTAGGCACTTGTAAGCACTTGTACCATCCATTTTGCTTGATTAGCTTGATGGTTGTACGCCGGCGGTGCTCACTGTGCAAGGCCCTTTTTCACAAGCGATTGTACGAACTTTTTGGATTAGTTCCATACATGCCCCCGCATTGGGAGTTCAATGTGACGAACGCTCATGATCAATCACATATGTGGGGAAAGGATTTGGTGTGGAGCTGGAAACTGAAGATGCACTCGTTGGATAAGATGCACCTCTCAAACGAGTGGGGTTGGGAAAGGGACCCGGAGCAGATTGTCCAAGTGTGCAAGAATTTGATCCCGTTAAAGGACAAATACGGTCAAGGAAAACGAAATTTCTTCTACCAATGCTTTTATGGCCATTGGGACGAGAACGGGGAGCAATTTCGTTTCGGACCTCATCCACGGCAATGGTTGTGGGCCGTTGACGGAGTTCGCATCACAGACGTCAACGGAGATCGCATTTCTCATGACGTTGACCAACCGGACCCGCAAGAATTAAGACAATTATCGGAATCAGAGTGGAAAGAAATTTTCCGAAATGACGGAATCGATTTCTTGCTCGATGTGCATAGTCTAGGGACACGGCAAGCGCTCGACTAGCTCATGCAATCCCAAATCCTAAGGGTCGAGTTGGATGAAGATGGACCAGCAAGGAGAAGACGATCGGCGTCTCGTAGACTTGTATTGGGCTCAGATGAAGACCTCCCTATGCACGTAGGGGCACACGACAACGAGGCAGGGGCGAGTGGCACTACTAATAGCCCGATGAATATTGACTAGGTGTATTTTTTGTTTTTGCGGTGCCAAGAGACAATTTTCTTACAATGCTTTATCTGTTAGCGTTTAATGTATTTTTTTCCACTTTCGTATTACATTATGGATACTAAAAAAATATATGAATAGTACTGTCTACATTCTACTTAATAATAGTGGTGTTAATCCGTGTGATTATGGATGTACTTAAGCCTCATAAGGATTTGTGCGTTTGTATTAAAAAAAATGGTGTGGACCAAGTTTTAAACCTCCAAACATTTTTAATCCCTAAAGGACCAACGCATTTTTGCACCAAAAACACTCCAAAATTGCGAGGCTATAGTATAATGCCTAAGAATAGAGACAAAACCTTTTTATTTCTACATCTAACCGTAGGATCACAATAAATACTTCTTTGTTAATGTCCCTACAAAATTTCATAAATTTTAACCACACGGATTGAAAGGCTTGCATAGCTCCCATGCTATTCACTGCTTGGTATCAAATTTTTGCACTAGATAAGGCCTAAATCCATTACTAATGGTAGTTTAGGATGATGTTAGTTCCTTATACACCAATTGTTAGAGGTAGAAAAAGGGTGTATCTTATTCAAGTCAACTATGCTAGTAGTGGAAGCTAAAAAATGGGCAAGTAACGTTTTAGTTTTTAGATACTTGATATGTTTTAGATTGATGTATATTTATGGTCAATATGAAGGTCTACACCACATATTGTTGTGGAAAAAATCAAAAGTATAAAAAGTTAAAATCTCTAAGTTTTATGTGGTAAGATGTTTTTGTTTTTGGTACCTTGCCCGTTATATTTTTGGCAATATGTAAAAATCTTTGACTTCAGTTGAAGCGTTATTTTCCACTAAAGACAAGGAATTTTTTTTTATATTTGGAAGGAAATAATTTTCTACACTCTTATGTTTGCTCCAAAACTAATAGGGAGCTAATAAAGGTGTTCCTTATTAGAGAGCATGCCGTCAAAGTACAAAAGTTGTACTTTCCATTTCGCCTTCCTCCCTAGAACTAGGGAGAGACATAACCAGCATGTTATTTTAAGTGCATTAGGATCTTGTCGGAACCAAAAATAAATCACCCCATATTTAATTGTGCACCCGCCTCATGGAGATGAGGAGTCCCTCGGCCAAGCAAGAGTGGCCTCAAACGCCTCCTTGGAAAGTTTTGTGGGGACGAACCCCCCCCCCAATTTACAAGCAAACGTCCCCGCCCTGCCCTGGTGGGGCGGAGACGTCTCCGCCCCATACTCGGCAGGGGCAGGGACGTCTCCGCCCCTACCGAGGCAGGGGCGGGACGTCTCTGCCCCCACCGGATTACTATTTTAATGGAGGGGGACCTCATTTGTCCCCACCTCGCATCCTCCTATCCACCATCTCTTCATTGAGCTGGATGTGGGCGTTGTGCGAGGTCTCATTCATCCATCCACGCCAGAATTTTGCATTCACACGTGCACACCATGTCTTCATCCGGACCATTGGCCAAGGAAGAGCGTGACAAGACCCGTGCAAGAGCGGGGAACGCCCATCGGAAGCGGTTGCACGTTCTTCGAAATCCCGAGAAGTTGGCTTTTTGAGGTTGGGAGGACGTAGTTGAGCCATGGAGTTTTGATGATTGCGTGAACTACATCGAGTGGTGCCACATCGACAAGGCTTTCCCAAAGGCGCGACACAACTATCACCGGCGCTTCCACAAGGCAAACTTGAAACATAGCATCGACGAGGCGTTAAAAACCGATGCATCAAAGTTTACTAGGTGTTGTATGACGTCCCATTCGTCAAACGCAACGAAGTAAATCTCTTCATTGCGCGGGGTGTTCATGCGGAGGTGAAGTTGGGCAAGATAGTGGATTGGTCCACTTTGAAGTCGATGCCGGGGAAGGTAAAAATTCCTCGCCCTGAAAATGGAATAATTCCAATGGGATGGCGCAAGTATCCGGAAGGTGGATTGGGCAAGTTCATGACTGTGATGGACGACACACCTAGCTCCAAGTTGCGAGCGAAAAGGCACAAGCACGTGGTAGGCTAAAGAGGACCGAACGAGCCCTTCACCAACGTTACTATTGACTAGGAGTATTTAATGGTTTAGGACGTAGCAAATCAATTTTGTAAACAATACTTTTGCTCTAAACATTATATGGTTTTAAATATCCCTTTTGTTTGTAATGGTACAATTTATTTAGAGAACTTGCACATTACATTCTACTAGAGGCTTATACAACCCGTTGTGGATGGGGACTTGCATAGCTCCCATGCTATCCACTACTTGGTTTATTTTTTTGCTTTAATGGTATGTGGTACATTCCTAATCATTTGTGGGGCAATTGTGTTTAAATTAATTATTTAGAGAACTTACACATTACATTCTACTAGAGGCTTATACTACCCGTTGTGGATGGGGACTTGCATAGCTCCCATGCTATCCACTACTTGGTTTATTAGGGAGCTAATTTAGGTGTTCATTATTGAAGAGCATGCGGTCAAAGGACAAAAGTAGTACTTTCCCGAAAGCCTTCCTACAAAGACATAACCTGCTTCTAATTTTAAGTGCGTCGCAATCTTGTCAGAACCAAAAATAAGGTATCCTATATTAATACCTCCACCCTCATGGAGAGGAGGAGTGCCTAAGCACCCAAAATGCCCCAAAGGCCTCCTTCTCCTGGGTTGGGGAGACGTCCCAGCCCCTGCCCAAGTAAGGCCGGGGACGTCTCCGCCCTGCCCTGGTGGAGCGGAGACGTCCCCGCCCTTACCCAGGCAGGGGCGGAGACGTCTCCGCCCTTACCCGTGCACGGGCGGGGATGTCCCCGCCCTTACCAGGGCAGGGGCGGAGACGTCCCTGCCCTTACCCGGCAGGGGCAGAGACGTCTCCCCACAACAGGGCAGGGCGGAGACGTCCCCGCCCTTACCCGGCAGGGGCAGAGACGTCTCCCCACAACAGGGCAGGGCGGAGACGTCCCCGCCCTTGGCACTTCAGGTCCCACCCGTTCTTGGCTTGTGTATAAAAGGTTCGGGGAGGGCCGATTATCCTCTCGCTTGTCACCTTGGCCTCTATCCCTTGGACCTCAATTCAGTTTGAGCTCCTTGCGAGTCTCCTTGGGTGGCAGGTGGTACTGGTGTGCGGTTGAGGTGATGTCAAAATTGGTTCAAGCAGTGCACCAGTGCTATTAGACCTCACATTTTCACCTGATTCTATACTATAACTAGCCCCGTATTTTGGCTTAGACAGGACTTGCACATTATTTGGCATAAGCCGTGAATGCAATGGGAAGTCAAAGGAAGCAAACAAAAGAATGGGAACCTTGGTACAATTTTGGTGACAACGGGGGCAAAGTGAGTTGTGTTTTCTATAACTATACTTTTAGCTACAAACGTGAGCGTGCGTTTACTCACTTTGGATACGGCGCCAAGTCAGAGAGGTCGATTTGTCGTAGCCTACCTCTCTATGTGCGAAGTCGATTTGCCAATTGTGGAAACATTGTTCCGCAACGAATGACGGGCAAGGACATGTATGGCGGAAATTCAGGCCCGAGTGGTCCATCGAGGGCACCAACTATTGACACTTCAAGCCAATCCGACGCTCAAAAGAATGTGGCGGGTGGGGTAACAAGTGGGCCTCAGGAAAGAGTGCCTAATCTCTCTGAAGGAAACGACCGCGAACATGTGTCGGGTGGTCTACGGCCTCGAATTCCACTAGATCTGGGCAACTACATCAACAACGGATGTTTGATGCTTTCAACATTGCAAAGAGGAAGGAACTTGATGAGAAGTGGGCGACTTTTTTCTATCAAGCGAATGTGCCTTTTAATGTGGCGCGAAATCAAGCGTTCATCGATGCAGTGAGGGCGACATCTATGGCAAAGTTTGAGTACACTCCTCCTACATATCACCAGTTGAGGACTAGATTGATTGAACCTAAGAGGTTGCAAATTGAGAAAGACATTGAAGCCAAAGTTGGTTTTGCAATCAAGAATTATGGAGTGTCGATATGCACGGATGGTTGGGATGATGTCCATCGGAGGCCCCTCATGAATTTAATGACGTCGTGCCCCACTGGTGACGTATTCTTGGGGAGCATAGACACCAGTGGTGAGAAGAAGTCCATGCGGTACATAGCGGACCAAGTAAAAGTTTACATTGAGAAGGTGGGTTCCAAGAATGTGACACAGATTTGTACAGACAATGCTCCCAACATGCTTGGAGCGATGGATGATATTATTCTCACATACCCGCACATTCACAAGCAGGGGTGCATGGCACATGCATTGGATCTCATGTTGGAAGATTGGGCGAAGGTCCAAGAATTTAAAGATTTAATAGAGAGGGCAAAGAAATTGTGCAAATATATTAGAAACCATCATTCGACAATGGGGACACCTCTGAGTTGAGTCCAAACTTGCATATTATAGTGCCCACTGAAACCCGCTTTGCTTGTAATTTCCTTATGTTGGATCGATTGGTGAGACTCAAAAGAGTGTTGGAGCAGTTGAAAGACCACCCCCGTGTTGTAAACTACTTTGCAACCCAACGGAACAAACAAAATGGAGAGCAAGCAGCAACCGCAGCGCGTAATGTGGTGCTCACCATCGAAGATGTGGCCTTTTGGCAACGATGTCAGAATTACGTGCACATGACTGGGGATGTTTTGAAGGCATTGCGTGTGTTTGATGGCCGCGAACCAGCCATGGGTCGTGCGTGGCTCGTGATGCATAATTTGCGAGAACACGTGTACTCTTTGAGAGAGTCACCCTTTACTCTACGAGCTGGCATAGCATCCACTCTTGAGCAATCTTTTGATGCCCGGTGGCAAATGGTTTTTACCGATGTTCACTACGCCGAGGCTCTTTTGAATCCGTACCTCAAGGATAATGTGGCGCTTAGGGCTGACGGAATCGCACAAAGAGCATTGAATCGGGTTGTTTGTAAAATGATGGAGGTATTGGAAGTCTCATATGAGGACGTCCAATATGAGTTAACACAGTACGAGGAGGGCACAGGACCATATGGCCCTACCGAGGCATCTGACATCCGCCAGACAAAGCTTCAACTCCACCAATGGTGGGCCAGGATCGCAGACAAGGCATTGACTAAAATAGTTGTTCGTATTCTAGCCCTTACGTGTTCAGCTAGCTCTTGCGAACGAAATTGGAGTATGTACTCGTTTGTCCACAACAAGAGCCGAAATTGATTAGCGGCAAAAAATGGTGCGTCATTGGTGTATATTTATACCAATAGCCGATGCCTTCAACAAAGACCAGGGGCTGATCCCGTTCGATGGTCGATGGAAATGGAGATGGCGACAACAACAGAGCGGGAGAGAACGCAGTAAATACTGCGACTCGAAACAACCAAGGATTGGTTGAAAACCGGTATGACCAAGAGAGCCTTATTGGAATGGGTGCATCATTTCATAGCACTGGAGTCGTTCAAGGAGACTCTAACGCAAATGTTGTAAACACAACAATTGTAGGGACGACTCGAAGAAGTGAAAGGGTTGTTAATCAGCGAAAGCTTTTAGACCCGGAATATGTAGACCCCGATGATGCTTTTGCATTCACAGAGGACCTTGAGCCACAACCATCTCCGGTTGTGGTGTTGCCTACGGTTATCAATGACCAGAATGTACCAACGCCGCCTTCCCGGAATTCCTCTTCTCCTAGAACGGCGAATGCCATGTATGGACCTTTTCAACGAAGTGTAGGCGTTGAGGGGATGGGTCTAAACACCTCCGCTACCACTACCAGAAATGGCGGACCCCCTTTGGCCGCTACAAGGACGCCTCTTCATCCAATGGGTCAATATATACAACCGAGTGCAAGGACTAATGCTCGTGGAGGGTCTAGAGGCCGTGGAGCGGCTAGAGGCCGTGAAGGAAGAAACAACGGCGAAGCATCCTCCTCAAGGCATCGTAGACTTCCCCTCTTTGGAATAGGGGCACGAGATCCGAACGTGGTTGTACAACCATTTTTGGACACGTATGTTCCAGGACGCTCTTCAACAACTCCGGCGTTTGTTGTTCCGAATCGAGAAATTCGTCCTACCAACGGCCCAACCATGAATTCCGACGGCGATGATCCTCACACACATTGACAAAAGAGATTCAGACGCTCGCGTTACGATGGTGAAACAGTCGTAGAGCTTCGCAATGACAACTCTGAAATAGAGGGCTTTTCAACTACGGATAATAGCAATGGAGAATTCGAAGATGAGAGCGGTAAAGGAGCTGGTGATGACAACCGTCCAGATTGCGATGAGGCACCAAATGATGATGATATCGTCCTTCGAGATGCGGTTATGGGTGGCCCGTCCACCGAAGGAGTGCGCAGATCGGGCCGTTTGAATAATTAAAGGACAAGAAAAGTAACTACATATATGTATGCGAAATCAAGAGAGTTGTGATAATTCATAGAAGAAGCTAGGAGAGAAAAAGGTTTCTTAGATAACTACAGGATATTACTTGGTTTGGAAGTATGAGATTAGAGAACTGTTGTTTTATCGTGAAACTTTTTAATGTAATAAACAGATTTTGCTTCCAGACATTAAGGCCTATCCGCTCAATGATGCAGGGGCGTGGACGCCTACATGAGGGGCGGGGACGTCCCCACCCCTCATGGTGATGTCTTCGCCCCTCATGGAGATGTCCCCGCCCTAGTGCCACGGTGGCGTGACACGTCCGTATGTGACATGGCGATCACAGTAAAAATTTCTTACTTGCAAAAAATTACTTGGCGCACTTTGGGCAATCCGTCCGAACTGCCCGTCCATGCCGTCTGGACCGCCCGTCCGGTTGTCCCGTTCGATCACCTCAACCCGTCCGTTATGACAACCTGGATGACCTTGCTTGAGAGTTTGTCGCCCTCATATGAATACTTGGTCACGACCTTGGAGACCTTGGCAATGAAGGAGCTCTCCATGGAATTTGTGATGGCAAGGTTGATGCAGAAAGTGTCTAAGCGCAAGGAGAAGGAGTCCAATGGCGATGATGCGGCCTTGGGGTCAAAACAAAACAAGTAGGAAGGCACTTCTTCTTTACGTAGCAAGCTCGAGGTATGCTACATTTGTGGCAAAGCGGGTCACATTGCACAAAATTGCTTCAAGCCAAAGAAGTGGGAGCGAGACAGCTCAAACTAAGCAAAGGCAAAGGAGACCGCCAGTCATGCAAAAGAGGAAGATGACGACGCATTTGCAACTGAAGGTAGACCACATTCCAAGTCCATGTGTAAGTGAATCATGGATTTGGGAGCCACAAAACACATGACACCTCATAAGGCGATATTTGACACTTATAAGGTAATTACTCCAGAGAATGTGCATTTGGATGATGATAGTTTGTGGAGGCTGTTGGAGTCGGATCTATTGTTGTCAAAGTACTTGTAAGGGGTTGCTCTAAGAGGTTCAAAATCAAAGACGTTCTCCATGTGCCCAAGTTGCAAGTGAACTTGCTCTCGGTGAGCAAACTTGTGATAAGTGGAATGAAGGTGCATTTCAACGTGGATGGATGTATGTTGAGGGCACCAAACAAAGATGTTTTTGTGGTAGCCCTCGTAGAGCTATTTGTATCAAGCAACTTTCATGGAAGTGTTTGAAGTAGATACAACAAACGTGTCACAATCATCATCAAAGAGCGATGCATTGAACACCATATTCATTATATTGGGAGATTTCCAAGACTTTGAAAGGTATGAATGGTTTTCCCAATAGAAATTGTTTGTGCACATTCAGCTCGACTCGAGCTGAATATGTATCCATATTGTACATATAGGACAAATTTCATTGTATAAATTCACTAAACATTTGCATGTTTAGGTCGACTTAAAATTCATATAATATTTTGGGAGGCTCCCAATCTCCCAATATAATGAATATGGTTTATTGGACCTTTGGCATCGTTGTCTTGGTCATTTGATCATGAAAAGTGTGCATTTACTTCAAAGCATGGTAAGTGGCATGACCCTTAGCAAAGATGAATCATCTATGCCATTTTATGAAGGGTGCGTGCAAGGCAAGCAACATATGGCACCACTTCTGAAGGATGGAGTGACGCGTGCAACAAAGCCTTTGAAGATTGTGTTTACGGATGTGTGCGCCATATGAGGACCACTTCCATAACTGGTGCAAGGTATTTTATGACCTTTATTGACGACTTTTTGAGGAGGGTGTGGGTGTACATCTTGAAGACAAAGGCGGAATGCCTTGAGAAGTTCAAGGAGTTCAATGCCCTTGCGGAGAAGCAATCAGAGCACAAGATCAAGGTGTTTCTGTCAGACAATGATATGGAGTTCATATCCAAAGGCTTTTGAAAATTCTTGAAGAAGCATGGCATTAAGAGACACACGTCAACACTTTACACACCGGAGCAAAATGGAGTCGCGGAACGTGCAAATTGTACCATAGTAGAGATGGCAAGGAGCATGATCCATGCACAATGCTTAAAGCTTGAATTTTAGGCAAAAGCAGTGGCCAATGTGGTCTACATCCACAATCAATGTCCAACGAATACTCTCGTCACCATCACATCCCAAGAAGCTTGGAGTCGCCGCAATCCATACATTGCACATATGCATGTATTTGGATGCATTGCATATGCCATGGTGCCGAATACAAAGCTTGATGCAAAAGGCACAAAATGTTTGTTTCTTAGCTATTGTAAGGGCACTTAGGCATTTCAGCTCATGTGCATTTCGACGAAGAAGATCATTGAGAGTTATGATGTAGTGTTTGTTGAAGATACTACTAGTATGGGTAACGTTTTGGAGATGAGTCCAAGTGGGAGAAGCAAGACCCCTACCTTGGTGTACGAATCTTCCAAACCACCACATGTGAAAGATTGCGATGGCGATACTGAGAAAGAAGAGAGATCCGATGCCAAAGAAAGGGGTGTAGAATTTTCATCAACACCTTCATCAACCAATGAAGACTTGGGGAACTTACAAGAGCCACGGTATTTAAGAATAGAGCATTGCCCGCCCAATGAATGGTGGAAGAGCCACATTTTGCCTCAACATGAGATAGAGCGTGCCAATGTGGCGTCATTGGAGGATCCTTTAAACATGTGTAAAGCTATGCAATTGGAGGATGCAAGCAAGTGGGAGTCGGCCATGCAAGAAGAGTACGACTCACTCATGGGGTATGGCGCGTGGGAGTTAGCTCTTCTTCCAAAGGATTGCAAGAGCGTTGGATGCAAGTAGGTGTTTTGGACAAAGAAGGATATTTAGGGTCGAGTAGTGCGCCACAAGGCAAGATTAGTTGCCAAGAGGTACTCTCAAGTTGCGGGAGTGGAATTTCTTGAGACGTTTGCTCCCATTGCCAAGTT
Organism: Bryoerythrophyllum caledonicum; assembly: GCA_963971425.1. NCBI lineage: Eukaryota > Viridiplantae > Streptophyta > Bryopsida > Pottiales > Pottiaceae > Bryoerythrophyllum > Bryoerythrophyllum caledonicum. The sequence goes on along the minus strand of OZ020514.1, from coordinate 30,450,604 downwards.
GACCACCATTCGGTGCATTCTTGCACTTCAGGCGGCCTTGGACTTGGAGATCTACCAAATGGATGTGAAGACTGCATTCTTAAATAGTGAGTTGGAGGAGGACATTTACATGGACCAACCTCAAGGTTTTGAACAAGAAGATTTTAATCATCTTGTGTGCAAGCTCAAGAAGTCATGGTATGGACTCAAGCAATCACCAAGAGCATGGTACCAACGCATCGATGCATTCTTCACCAAGGAAGGTTTTACAAAGAGCCAAGCGGACCATTTCTTGTACATCAAGCAAACGGGTGAGTACTTGGTGATAGTCCTCATCTATGTGGATGATTTGATCATCTTGTCGAGCCTTTTGGCTAATTTAGCGTGGCTCAAAGGTAAGCTCAACACAGAGTTTGAGATGAGCAATCCTGGTGAGTTACAAAATTGTCTTGGAGTGGAATATGTGAGAGACCGCAAGGCACGCACCATCACCATGAACCAAAAGAAGTATGTTAGGGAGGTACTCAAGCGCTTCAACATGGAGGAGTGCAAGCCCATTGGTACCGCTCTTGATGTAAATGTCAAGTTGTTGAAGCTTTTGGTGGAAGAGATTCAAGCCATTCAAGGTGAGATGGAAGGCGTGCCATATAAGAATGGAGTTAAATTCTTGATGTATGCAATAGTACACACACGTTCTGACCTTGCATTTGCGGTGAGCATGGTGAGCCAATTCATGTCTGGAGCTAATCCGACGCATTGGAGTGCTGTGAAGCGCATCATGCGGTACTTATAAGGTACTATAGACCACAAATTGTGCCTTGGTGGTAAGGACATTGCTTTGAGGAGGTATTGCAATGCGGATTGGATCGGAGATGCAAACGAGCATCGTTTAACAACGGGGTATGTGTTTTTTGTTGGAGATGGTGCCATCGCGTGGAATTGCAAGAGGCAACCAACCATTGCCTTGTCCACAAAGGAGGCGGAGTACATCACAACTAGCTTAAATACGAAGGAGGTCATTTGGCTTCGCAAGCTCTTGGCGGATGTGGGATTTGTTCAAGAAAGAGCAACGACCATTATGTGCGACAACCAACTGTGTATAGCTCTTGCAAAGAACCCCACACACCACTCAAGCACAAAGCACATTGATGTCCAACATCACTTCATTCGCGAGAAGTTGGAGAGTGGCGTGATAAGCTTGAAGTATTTTCCAACGGAAGTCATGGTGGCGGATGTGCTGACGAAAGCACTTACAAAAGAGCGGCATCAAAGGTTAGCAAAGGCGATGGGATTGCGAGAAGGTAACCACTCACAAAGTGAGAGTGTTAGAGATTAGAGTTGCTTGTTGTTAATATGATATCATAAATAGTTGAGGTAGATTTTGAAGGAAAAGGAAAAAGGAGAAAGGAGAAAATGGAGTAAGGTGATACGAACTTAAAATTGTTCCATATGTATTGACAAAGGATGTTACTAATTGGTATTATAAGTAAAGGCCTTCAAAATAAGGCCATATCTCACTCCAAGCATTGTTTATAATATCTTGTGTATTTCATTTGCTTGTGCAAGCATTCCTCTACTTCTTTTGAACCTCAATATTTGTAACAATGTTGTCTGTACACAAGTTTTGTACAAGCTATAGATAATTTGAATATGGTAGTTGTGTCGTAGTGTAGCCCAAAAAATCAATACTTTCCAAAGCATCCAAAATTGACACAAGTCTCGGCATGATTTTAAATTCTTCCCAAAATGGATTTGCGTCTAATGTTAAGTAGTTTGGCTTTAATTGTAGGTCAAAAACTATCTTCTATTGAATTACTTAAGTTTATGCACTCGTTTTTAGGGAATTAAGCCTTAAAATGCATCACTCTTAGCATTCTACTCTTAAGGCATTCGTCCCAAGGATTTAAGTGCTTAGGTAGAGCCTTGCTCCACTAAAGAGCCTTGCTCTTTAGTTAAATATGTATGTGCATGTTAGTTAGTTTCCTAGTCTTTGCCATCTTCAGCTCTTGGATACTATCCATTGCAATCATTGTTTGTTCCTTAATTAAATCCATTAGAATTCACAAATTTACCTCGTGCAATTTGCTCCACTTTTCACGTACGTTCCGCGGTACACGTACTCACGTACTCATCACAAGTGTTAGACTCCAATCAACACACAAGTTAGATTAAGCCTCTAAATAATTCTACTCTAAGACCTGACTTAAGTCTAACCTATCTATTAGTCTTTAACACTTAAATGCAAAAAGAATATCTTCACTCTTACACTTGCATGACTTAAGTTCTAGAATTCAGACTTAAGTTCTATCATTTATACTTAAGTTCTCACTCACTGTAGACTTAAGTTTTCTTATTTACACATACATAAGACTCCCGTCTTATGTCTTAATACTTAAGTTTCCACACTTGAACTAAAGTCTTACATCAACTACTTATGCATTCCTCACATTAATGCTGTTAGATTTGACACGTTGGAGGGTTTGTGGAGGTTGGTTTACGCGTTGTAAACCAACTAGGAGGTTAAATGGCCCAAGGAAACCCTAGATGCTAGCTTTAGTTGTTAATTAGAGTTAGTATTAGTGTTCTTTGACTTTTAGGGCCTTGGTGGTGTCTTTCGACACCTCATTTGGGACTTGGAGTCCAAATGACCTCCACGTGGTGTGTGACGAGACTCATCTTTCTCAAGTTGAGTCTCCCACGTGATGGAGTCAGAGAGTGCGTGCTTGCATGCACTTCTTAAACTTCATTGTTATTATTCAACCATTCTTTAAGAATGGCATTGGCTTGAGTATGTGTAGTTTATGAGTATTTTCTATTTGTTTATTACTTGAGAAAGATCATCACTAAGACATGAGTGTATTCCTAGTGATTTAGTGACACTAAAAACCCTCAAAATGTTGTGTTTAGGGTGTTTTTGAGCAATGTTTTAGTGCTGAAATTTTTGGTGCAAAACCTCAAGCATACTTAGAAAAGATGGATGAGGTTCATTAGATAAGGTTAGAGGAGGGGTGGTGGAGAGTGACTTTCCACTACACCGCGGATGAAGATTCGTTGACTTGTCTTTTCATCCGAGGATGAAGTAGCAGATCCACTTTCGTCAGGAGTTGGCAGCCAGTGGGCGGACTCTGGAGTCCACAGGAGAGAGACGACGACGCAGGGTTTGTGCGAGGGCGACGTTGGCGTGCCGTTGACAAACGAGGAGGGCGTGGACGATGCAGCGTGTGCATGGAGTGCCGAGTGTTGCAGGAGACAGGATTTACGTCGCTGAAGGTGGAACTTGACTGCGAGGGGCGACGTATAGGGACAAGCAATGTAGGTTGAGTCTTGGAGGAGCTGAGGTTGTATTGCGGAATTCTGTTCTGGTGGGCGTGGTGTAGTTTCTGTTTGGGCCTGAAGCGTGCATGGTGGGAGTTCGCGACGTGAGCTGGGCAGTGAGTCTTCCGGGGGTGCGCGGGCGGTGCATGACTCCGAGCTCGGCTCGCCGCTGTGCAAGGTGACGTTCCGGCACCCGCTTCGATTCAAGCGCGAGAAGGAGCGCCTCGTCGCTGCCGAGGGCATGTATGAGGGGCAGTTCGTGTACTGCGGCAAGAAGGCGACGCTGTCTATCGGCAACGTACGGCTGCTGCGGTAGGTGCCGAAGGGCGTAGTGTTGTGCAACTTGGAACACCGCATAGACGATCGGGGCGCATTCGCTTGGGCGTCGGATGACTACGTCATCGTGGTATTGGACAACGTGGATAGTGGGACGACGCGCATCAAGCTGCCGTCGGGCGTGAAAAATGTGCATCGCCACTGGTTGCTCGAGAATCAGGAGCTCCCGACCATGCTGAAGGGCCCTGGAGGTAGGTGGTGCAACGTCGATGTCGTGGATTTTTTGCATCTCGGGTCCTAGAAGCTACCGGAACTGTTGTTAGCGAGCTAGCCAAAGACTCGAAGGCTTGCAAGGACTGGACGTAACGATTGGCGCTAGATCCCAGATCGTCGGCTACGAGCCTTACGGCACACTCGGATGCATCGTCAGGAGCCGGACGAGGCTCTGACCAGTGCGCTTTCTGACCGACCGCCATGTTGTAGTGGATCTGGACAATCCCGTGCAGTGTGAGTAGCGGGATTTTGCGGGGCAGGGGGGTGATGGTGGTTTGTGTGCAGACATTTGGGATTGAGAGGCACAAGGAGGTTTGATGTCGAACGCAAGGTGAGTGCTCCGTAGTAAGTTCAGGGAGGTGTGCAAACGCCGGGGTTGGTGATTTCTGTGCGCACAGACACAGGACGACGTGCAACCGCGGCTAGCTGAGTAGACGTGGAGTCGTGCAACCGCGGCTAGCTGAGTAGACGTGGAGTCGTGCAGACGCGGGAGGGACTCGGCGTAGTTTACTTCGGCACAGACAGGGCTCACGGCGGCGCAGACAGGGTTTCTTGCGACGCAGACTCGATACACATGTCGCTATAGTCCTCTACCCGGACTGCTACCTATATCCAGCTCTCATCACTGTACCCGGACAGAGTTCTATACCCGGCTTAACAGTGATGGTACCCAGGTTGACTGCTGACACCCAGTTCGATACTGGTACCTGTTTCTTAGCATGACACCCGGTTACCCAGTTGAGATCCGGTCAATGGAAGTATACCCGGCCGGAGGTTAGATATCCTGGTATGGGCGGATACCCAGGTTTTGGTTGGATACCCGATTTTCCATTGACACCCTGTTTCCCTCTGATACCCGGATGTACTGCTGAGACCCTCCCTGGGTGATGATACCCATTTGCTACTAGTGGTACCCGGTATTATGCTGATACCCGGTGTGGGATGATATCCTAGTGTGTGCTGGAACCCACGTCCTGTATTGATACCTTGTCCATCTGATACCCGGATTTGTGAGGTTGGTGCCCACTGTGAGCCTGGTACCCGGTCTTTCATCTGATACCCGGACTTTGTTTCGTATACCCAGCTTGACTGTTGAGACCCGGGTCACTACTGATACTCGATTGAGTGTCTTATATCCAGGTTATGGCTAATATCCGGTGCTTGGGTTATACCCAGCCCCTTGGTTGTTGACCGGCTGTGGGGTTGATGACCTGCAGACGTGTTGATAACCAGCAGTCAGGTTGATGACCGGCTGTGGGGGTTGGTAACCGAGAGTGGGACCGTATTAGTGGTTGCCATATCCGTATGAGGTTTAGGTAGGGTTTGCGTGTGAGATTACCCGAGTACCAAAGTTGATTACCAGGAGGTTGAAAGATGATTTCATACTCATAGCACCTAGTGGAGGGAAAAGTGGATTCGTGGAAGCTTGCAGGGACACTATTACCATGGTTTGAGGGTTTCAAGGTTAGTTGGCACTCAAATTATGGACCATGGAGGGAAGAGGTAAGTGTAAGAAACCCAAGAAGGCTAGTGGGCCTAAATTGGAAATTGATGGGGAGGTGTTGGACACCTTGATCGATTGTTTGCAGAGCCTACGAGTGAAAGGCTCCCCTTCCACAGAAAGTGGTAGTCACGGGGACTTTGAACTTTCTCCCATAGCCAAATCTCGCACGGAGCCCCAGAACTTAGGTAAACCAGGCACGAAGGTGTTGAGTGCCGAATCAGTGAAGTATTGGACTTTACTTGGTGGGGTTCAGAAGATTCGCTCACTTCGAATGAAGGAGGGAATTCCAGCACCTCAGTGCCGCGCTCGTGGGCAAGTGGGGGTTGAAGACTTGGTAAATGGAGGTAAGGCCGTGGTTCTTTGAAATTCTGGATCCAGATATGGTGTAGAGGTGGAGGACTTCTCTTCAGGCATCCAGTTACCCACCTTCTCCCTCATTTTCACCGAGTTGGAGAGCGAAGGATTTTTATTCCACACTACATAGCAATGGGAGGTTAACACGTGGCAGGAGCGTGCCTCGAGTGTGTGAGATATTCTTACCTTAGAGTTATTGGACTGGGAAGTGACATCTACGATCTATGCCGCAGAGATCAGAGGAACCAATGAGGCCTGGCGATTGTTTGAGTAGAGCACCCAGGTAGCAATCTAGATAACTGGAAAGGTCCCGGGTTTACACGTAGAAACACCCCCTTCTTAGTAGATGCTAGTGAGAGAGTGTTGATAGAAAATTGTGGTCAACCAGAAGAAGCTGAGGATTGTGCTTTGCCACTGGTAGAAGAGGAGGAATTTCGTGAAAGCCCGGAAGTGAGTGTTCAGGTTCCAGTGTTATCCACTAAGCCCTACCAATCATACTTTGATTGGGAGGAGATGGCTTCACCATATGGAGGTGGAGAAAGAGGGGTACGGATATTTTCGGGTGCTACGGGCACCATCGAAGTCGATGACTTCAAGAGGGAGTTCACCATGTGGTGTGAACTTCAGAAGTCCCATAACCCCAATTTCAATCCGTACATGGTGTGGAGAGCATTGTTTGGGTGTCTCGATGGAGCCTCATTGACAGACTTCGGGGAGTTTGAGGCGGCTCATTTCACCGAGATTATGGCCTGGAGAGACTTCTACGCATCGAACTACGTGAACGTGTTCGGTGGAGCACCAAGGGTGACACCCCCCCTCTTGTCCAAGGGGAAGATGGAGGAAGGCACGAGCACAACGGAGAATGTGGAGCAGCCAGAGGTACTAGTAAATCATCCACCTCCATTCAATCCCACCGTGGAATTCTTCATGCAACTCCATAGAGACTACCAAGGACGGAGGGCGGATAAGATGAAGGCCCTTCGTTCCCTCACACGTGGAGGTGACGAGTCTCTGAGAGAGGCTCATGCGAGATTAAAGAGACTAATCTCAGCCACCCATGGAATTACAGAACAACAGGCAGTGCAACACTAGTACAGTATCCTGGACAAGGAGTTGAAGACCTAGGTTTGCAATGAGGCGTTGCGATTGGGAGTACCTACGACACTATGGTTTGTTTTCCAGACCTCAGAGCGGATTGAGATAAACTTACTGGAAGAGAAGGCAGCGATGGGATTTTTCAAACGTGAAGAGAAGGTCCCAGAGAAGGTTAAGGTGGCCAAGGTGGCTATCCCATCTTATGTTGCAGACTCTGGTGCCTTGTACTTCAAATGTGAGAAGCCAGGACATCAGAGGAAGGATTGCAAGGAAGGTAAGGCTTCCACACCTCAGACTGGAGGTTTTTGCTCAGGTTGTGGTGCCAAGGGGCATGCTGAGGCAAGCTGTTGGAAGCTTCACCCAGAGTTGAAGCCCACGGGGAGTAAGGGAGCTAAAGGAGGCAAAGACAAGGAGTCCAAGACCACTGGAGGGGAGAAGAAGAGCTGGAAGGCCAAACTCGTGGAGTTGGAGGCCAAAATGGAAGCTATGAGTGTCAGCACTAATGTAGTAGGTGACAATCCTCACATTACTCCCAGTTTTCATGCTAGGGGCGGTTTTAGCTTTGTAGATGATGAGTTTGGAGACTTTATGTTGAGTGGCATGGCACTTGCCATGAGGGATGGCACACAAGAGGCCTATGCTCTCACACGAAGCCATACTCTAGTTTCTAAGGATATTCCACGTGGAGCTACTCCAACTCTCGATCCTCACCATGGAAAGGATAACCGACAAGCCAAGTTGCCACAATCCTTCACGTTAGAAGAGATGGTGCCCACGTTGTCCATGGTGCCTCCACCACGACCTGTGGCGACATCTACACGAGCCTCACCATGAGCTGGAGGACTCACAGGAGGTTAAGGATCACTTAGGGAGGCAACTACTTCCGTGTGGGAAGCCTCGTTATTTTCTGCTAAGATGTTGTCACAAGATGGCTTCAGTGTGGCAGAAGTTTTCAAGAATGTAGCCTCAATGTGTGAGTTGGATAACTCCATGGATGTTAATGTTTTGAAGACGGAGATAATCAATGCAGAGGAGAGCCAGAGTGACAACGTGGAGGGGCTGCTTTCAGCAGCCATGCGTGTGAGGACAATGGCCGCTAGACCTGCGATTGAGAGATCATCCATTACCCCTGGTGTGGTAGTGGTTGATAATTCCCAAGGTATTTTCCAACTCGATGGGCCTAAGGGGAAGATATTTGTATCTCGACGTGTGCTTCTGGATTCGGGAGCTCAACCTTTGATGCTGGGAGCGTCTGCTATGGAAGGGTTGGGATTAAGTGGGGATACTTTGGAGAAGTGTCCCTGGACCATTAGCACATCCATGGGGGATACAGAGCATGCTACAGGGATCACAAGGGCTGAGTTGGTGTTACAACTCAACCAAAGTGATGTGGCAGATGCCAGTTCTATGAAGGTGAAGGCAATCGTTACGGAGGCCAAGTCGTATGATGTTTTGGTGGGCTTGACGGTGCTATACCCTATGGGATTCACCTTGGATTTCTGGGAGGAGTCAGCAAGCTATAGACCAGGATGGCAAGCACGAGATGGGCGGAAGGCTCAGCTGCCAGCTCGATTTGTTTGAGTTCTTACTGGTAACTTTGCTGACGTGTTTGCCTTCTCTGGATGTATGAACATGAAACCTTCATGGTTTCAGGCAGGTTTTGAGGATCCTTCTAGGGTTGACCACATTTCAGAGAAGGTGAATGTCTACATGGGCAACACGAGTGGTGGAGAGGAAGAAGGATACAGACCTGGGATTGAGGCGGCGTGGAGTAACACCACCCAGTTGAGAGAAGCCGCGGAGTTAGGAGTGGAAGAGGCATGGCAGCATTCTATGCTACCACAGATGCAACAAGAGCCTGGAGTTGACCAAGACCTAGGACTTCCATTAGACACTGCCACCATCCATTGGAAGGCACCAACAGATGGCATTGTGTTGTTGGAACTATTTGGAGGAATTGGCACAGGCTTGGCAGCTGTTTTACAAGCTGGGATCAAGGTTAAGCGCTACATTTATGTGGATGTGGATGAAACAGCAAGGCATGTGGCCAAACGTCACATACGGAGGCTGAGGACTCAATTTCCTGAATTGTTGGCCACTAGTGCCATCAAAACCTTCTTTTCTACACTTGTGGGTGATATTTCCTTGTTGTCAGATGATGACATTCACCGTGTGGGTCATGTGAACCTTGTCATTGCAGGATGGCCTTGCCAAGGCATGTCCAAGGGAGGCAATCAGAATGGGTTAAAAGATTCCCATTCTTCCAGGTTCTTTGACATGATTCGAGTGCTTCGGTTGCTTCAGACTTCTCAGAGGCAACTGCCTGGTTATATTGTAGAGAATGTGCCCGTGGTGAGGAGTTTGAGGTCTAGGACACTCGAGAGCATGCACAGAATCCATCAGACTCTGGGTTTGCCAATGTTAATTGATGCGCCAGCAGTAGGGTCTAGGGCACATAGACCACGCTTGTGGTGGACAAACCTCGCACCAGCAGAGTTGCTACAGTTCCCGGTGGGTCGTATTAAACGCCCAGATATGTATGTGAGTGACATTTTGAATCCTCGCAGGACACCACGACGTGTGTATCACGATGACCAGGCACCATTAGCGGTGGTTAACCGCAAGGGGGAACCACGTAGGGCCTTGTCCACGTTGGTTAGTTTTGCACAGTCTTATGCTTTCAAGGATAATGGACCTGGGCTTGTTTGGGATTCATTGTCTCAGGAGATGGTAGAGCCCAATGCAGATGAGAGGGACAGAGCCATGGGGTTTCCCACTGGCACCACCGATGTGCCTGGGATTTCAGAACCACTGAGACGGTTTCTACTTGGTCAGGCAATGGATTTAAATTGCCTAACTTGGATTGTTTCATTAGTGGTTGCTGAACAAAAGCGTTTAGCTTTTAGTTTAACGAGTTACATGGAATATTACGAGTTGCGGGCGGCACGAGAACCACTTGCCTCTATTAGGATGACAAGTAAGGTGGTTGGCGGCGTGAGGGCCTTTGCACCTCATCCATAGAACATGTCGGAACCGCAAATAATTTTGCGACTACCACAGCAACAGATCTTCACTATGGAGGGGAGAACTGGAGTGAAGGGAGCAGATTGGCTCACCAAAGGATGGATTTGGAGGATGTTGTGGAAAGATCTTCTTGGAAGAACACACAGCTCTTCACATGGAAGAAATTGACAAACTAGGTCAATTGAAAGGACTTGGGAGTATTATTGAGGAGGAAGGAGGAGAGTCTCCTTCACTGGAGATTCAATAGCAACCAAGGGTGGAAAACCCTGCTCTAAAGGAACCGAAGGAGGTGGTGACTAAGGACACTTGGAAACCAAGAGTAGGTCTGGCGGATGGAGCAGTGGAGGTGGAGGAACTTGAGTTCCTGAAGGAGTATCTAGATTGTTTTGCTTTCAGTTTACATGATTTGGAAGTATTGAAAGGGCATGAACTACGTATTAACTTAACCGACGAAGCACCAATTTATCGAAAGTCATACAAGTACAGCGACATGGAGCGAAAGATGATTTGTGCTCGCACAGAAGAATTGATGGCTGTAGGGTTGGTGGAGTTGGCTCCTCCAGATTGTGAGTATGCATCAGCAACGGTTATGCCATCCAAGAAGGACATTTATGGTAATAAGACTGAGAAAAGGATGTGTAGTGACTATAGGAGAATTAATAAATTCACTAAGTCAGACCGTTATGCAATGCCAACTCCGGAGGAGAACTTTGAGGCCATTGGCCATGCCAAGGTGTTTAATACGTTGGATTTACGCTCTGGATACCACCAGATTGGATTGAGAGAGGAAGACAACGAAAAAACCGCGTTCTGGAGCATTGACAGGGATGGGAAGGACCGGTTGTTTCAATGGAAGTTTCTACCGTTTGGATTGAAGAATGCTCTAGCAGAATTTCAAAGGGTTATGGACAGAGTATTCTCGGGGTTGGATTTTGTGAGATGCTATATCGATGACATCATTGTCTTTAGCAGAAATCGAAAGCAACATAGACTACACTTGATGGAGGTTTTTGCTAGATTGAGGCTCCATGGATTAAAATTGCACCCTAGTAAGTGCATATTCTACTTTGATCGCATTGAGTATTTAGGCCACATGATTTATCCAAGTGGATTAGGTGTAGTAGCTAGCAAAGTGGAAGTAGTGATGTCTATTCCTAGACGACAAGATGTTAGTAGGTTAAGAGCATTTCTGGGATTGTGTAACTATTATAGAAAGTTTGTCAAAACTTTAAGTGCCATTGCCAAGCCATTAACCATGTTGACAAAGAATGATCAACCTTGGATTTGGGAGATGAGCAAGAGGCGGCCTTTCAACAATTGAAAGACCGTTTGACATCAGCACCAATACTTCGGAGGCCTATAGCAGGAAGGACGTACCAGCTACTCAGAGATTGGAGCTCGTTGGGGATTGGTGCAGTATTGACGCAAATAGATGATGATGGCAAGGAATTTGTGATTGCGTATGCCAGCCGGTCCAACAACAATGCTGAGGCTCAGTATAGCTCGTATGAGGGGGAATGTTTGGCTACGATATGAGCAATTGCTCATTTTCGATGTTACCTTTATGGTAATGAATTTCTGTTGGTCATAGATCATCAGCCTTGGAAATGGTTGATGGAGTCTTATAAATTGACAGGGAAACTAGCACGGTGGGCCTTGATGTTGATGGAGTATGATTTCAAGGTGGTTCATAAGGCAGGTTTGATAAATATGGATGCTGATGGCCTTAGCCGCAATCCAATTCCAAACCAAGAGGATGATACAGGTGCTAGGTGGCATACTGAGGGTGAAACCGACCCGTTGCCAGGTTGGCATTGTTCGGGTTTTCTCGGAATATTGGCATTGAATGGAGACACCACCGGGGAAGCTACTGTGGCCACAATAGATGAGGATGGAGGTGAGGAGTCTGAGGGCGCCAGAGATATCCATGAAGACACGAATGTGATGCAGTTTTTGAAGGATGGAGAAGCAGTGGCTTCATGGTCTCATAAGGAGAGAGACAGGGTTCTACAACGCGCTGAGAGGTTTGTGTGGGAGAGGACTCATCTTGTGAGGTTGTGGCCAGATGGTACTAAGAAAGTAGTACCAGCTCCAATAGAAAGAGTGAAACTGATTAAGGACACACATGAGGACCTTGGACACTTTGGAGTGCGGAGGACTTATAGTCTACTTCAGATTCACTATAGGTGGCGTGGAATGCAATCCTAAGTTCAAGCTTTGGTGGCTCGGTGTATGGTGTGTGACCGGGTACGAGCGTCTTTTAAAGCTCCAATGCCTCAGCTACAACCTTTGCCAACTATGGGCTTAGGATATAGATGGAGCTTGGATTTTGCAGGTCCATTGCCAGTGACACCTCGATACAACAAGTATGTTGGTAATCATCGAGCATTTCTCGAAATGGATAGAGTTAGTGGCATTGCCTGATAAATTCAGTGAGGCGGCCGCTTATTCGTTTCTTGACCGTGTTCTGAGTTGCTTTGGAGCTCCAGCAGAGGTACTCACGGACCAAGGTAGAGAATTCTTGGGTGAGTTTCAGACATTGTGTGAGCAAGCGATGATTGATCATTGCACTACTTCGAGGGATCACCCCGAAGCAGATGGATTCGCGGAGCGCATGGTGCAAACCGTCAAAAGGGGGCTCCGAAAGTACAGCTTGAAGAAAGGACATCACCAGGATTGGGATTTGTAGCTACCATGGATAGCAATGGGCTATCGGTTCAGCAAACAGGCATCCTTGGCATCTTTTTCACCTTACTATCTATTGTTTGGAAGGCACCCGATTTTATCAAAGGGCATTCAAGCAGATGCTGACACCGTGTTGGCTAACATGGAAAATCCAAACACGTGGGGTCAAGTGTGTGAGCAACGTACAGAGTTGTTCAAAAGGGTGATGCCTATGGCATTGGAGAACATGTCCATTGCTCAACATCGGGATACCTTGCGCTATGCTACAATACCGGGAGGTGGTTATCGACCGCAGGTGCGGCGTTTCACACCTGAAGACTATGTGTATTTGCAGCAAGCAACGCCCACCACCTTGGATGTGACAGCAGGAAGGATAACCTTGAGAGTTCGTGAGGTGAAGGACTCAGGAGTGTTAGTGTTGGAGGGTCGTGATGGCAAGAAGTGGAAGGATCACACACGTAATTGTGCACCTTGCCATTTGCCACACATTAATGGGACCGTACACCCTGGTCTCTCTCACATCTCTGCTGGATTACGTTGTCGGTTGTGTGGTAGTACCAAAAGGGCCGCCACTATGGTTATTTGTGACTTATGTTCTACGGGGTGGCATTTAGAATGCTTAACTCCACCTCTGTTGGAAGTACCAGTGGATCAATGGTCTTGTCCTGAGTGTTTAGCACGTTGAGGGTTTGAGTGGACAAAGTCTAGCATTACAATATGTTAGAGGCGATTAATGAAGGGGCTCTACTTGCACCCGGCCTACCCTTTGTTTGTTAAGTCTTTTAGCATCTTTTCATGTGGATTACAGTGGTTCTATGGTTTTGAGAGGTTTTTATTCACAGTTATCATTCAGTTTACATGTAAACTGTGTGGTTCGCCGGTGTGAAAGGGGCTTCAGCACGGGCGAAGGGGGCGAGTAAAGGGGTACTTGGAGACCGCTTACTACTTCTTGGTGTACGAGGTCATGGGTCATTTATTTCTTTTCCCCAACTCTAGATTGCTGAAAGTGTGTAAGTGTGCATTGTATTATTGTTTTATAAAGGTAACGGTGGTGGTTATGTCACCGTTACTCTCGAGTTGTCTCTGACTGTGCGTTCTCACCTGATTGGCACGATGTTATCTTGGCACGATCCGGTTGTGCACGACAATGCATTAAGTTACTTAATACTCCAAATTAATTCCTAAATGCCTTACATACACTTAGAATTATTACTTTAACATCCACAATGTCACTTTGACATAGTAAGGGTCTTTCCCTAACTTAATCTCTTCAAGATTTAATATTAAGTATGTACAATTCACTCACATGCAATAATTAAATTCAATTCATTAACACATACAATTTCATGCCAAATGAACAATTAGGATGATATCCTATTTCCTACAATGAAAATAAAATAAATAAATAATGCATTTATGCATAGGAATTTATCCACAATTAATACCTCATGTATACAATTGCATTTACAAAATACAATGTCAAATTTATTTTATGAAGATCTAATTTTATTGCAATTATACATATGACTCAAGTCACACACGAGACTTTACATATGCAAATTCAATAATAATTATATATATAGTTAAATACTCTTACAACAATAAGAGTCATCAACTAGCTTTTTCACCTAAAGCTAGGGCTCACTCCAATCATCCTCCAAGGAATTACTATGGTAATGGCCAAGAATGCTAAAAATTCAAGCTAGTCATTCTACTCTAAATCCAAGAGGCACACCTCTTGGAAAAATAGTTTTTCCTATCATTAACCATTAAGATTAATTCCACTAAATCCTCACAACTATTCATATCTACTCATGAAAAGGCACACCCTTCCCAAAGGATGCAAGTTCAACCATTTTCCGATTATTTCCTAATTATTGGATATGAATAGGCATTTTTTGATTAATTTATTACTTAGTGTAAACTTAATCATTAATTATTTAATTCTCCATATATCTACAATCATTTTTATATTTAATTTTTTTTTTAATCTATTTTTAGGATTTAGGCTCTACATAGACTCCTTCTTTGCTTGGAGACGTCCTCGTTGACTTCAACGACCTTTGTCCTTGAACTTAATCTTTTGCGCTCCATCTCGCACTTTAATATCCTTAAGTCTTTTTGTAGCTTTATTCCTTTATCTTCTTTTAGGATTGTTGATTTGATTCACTTTCCATCGATCCAATATTGAATAAGTATGTCTCATACATACCAAGTTTTTAAGTTTCTTCCTTAACTTAACTCTTTTGCTTAAGTCTTTGACTTAGACGTTAATATTTTTCATTTTAGCTTTAAATTTTTCATTCTCTTTTAGGTCTTCTTTTTTAACTTTTATTCTTCTTCAAACTTGGTCCAACTTGTGTGTTGTTTGAGACTAACACTTGTAATGAGCACGTGATTTGTTGGTCGTACGTGAAAAGTGGAGCTTATTGCACGAGGTAAACTTGTGATTTAAAAAACGATTAGTTATAGAACAAGCAATGAGTGCAATGGATTGAATCCATTAGCCAAAGATGGCTAGGTCTAGGAGTCTAACCAAGCACATGCATAGCTATCAAAGAAGAAGGCTCTTTTAAGGCACTTAGATCCTTGGAAAATAAGTCTTGAGAGTGTGATGCTAAGAGTTATGTTTAAAAAGACTTAAATTCCTATTAAGTACAGACCCTCAAGTAATTTAATAGCAAGATATCTTTTTATGCACAATTAGAGCATAAGTATTTAACATTAGACGTTAGACCATCTTGGGAGAATTGGAGTTTGGAAGGGAGAATTGGAGTTTGGAACAGATATAAGTTTAATGAAACTTATATTTTATTTATAGTAATCATCATTTCAAAGTAGAGTGTCTTTTCCAGATTTCTTATCTAAAGATCTAAAACTTCTCGATAATAAAGCTTTTAATCTAATATGTATTTAAACAATGAGTTTAGGGAATTAAACAACTAGCAAATTAAGAACTAGATTGAAAAGATTAATGAACTTACGAAAAAATAAAATACAATGAGTTAAAATTGATTAACCTTTTAGGGAAAGAAATAGAACCAATGAAGGAAAATGATAAAAAAGAAAATAAGAAAAATTGATATTTTTGATGAATTTTTACAAAAGTTAAAATATCCAAGAAAATTAAGAATAGAACCCTTATTATATATAACTAAGATAGAAAATTTCACCTTGACAACTTGGTATCATTACCAAATTTTATATGGATTAACCATGGGAGAGTCCTTTAAGTAATAGATCTAAAGTAATTAGACGCATCGTATCAAAAGTCTATTGCTTTACACTATTGCATCCAACGATCAAAACGAAATAAAAATAATCGAAGGTGGAATAAATGAATTACTTAGAGTATTGAGTCAACAGATAAATGCTAATGAGATGGAAAAATATTGACCATCTGGGAATATCCTATAAATATTCAAGAAGATATTAAAAAAATGAATCTGACAGAGGAAGTTATATACCTTTGCATAAAAAATTTTAAATAAAAATTAAATTATTGTTTGAAATATTAAATTGTTCTACAGATGAAACAATTAAGAAAGCTTGATTCTAAATGTTCTAAAATCCAAATAATTAGAACCTTTGTTGGAAAATTGAGTTATCATAGGCATATTAGACTTAATTATTTAGAATACTTATATAAAATTGAGGCAAAGATAAAAGAATTGATTAGAATAGTAAGTGAATAGATAAGTGAGGAAGAAAATGAAGCACTATTGTCTATGTATGGATATTCTAGCAAGGATAAAGTCAATATAAAATTGTGAGAAGGAGCTTCTCATCTCTCTTTTAATTAAATAAGTAACCTTTAAAACATCAATAAAGTTTACTAATGTCAAAAAAAGACAAGGAGACAAAAGAAAAAGAAAAATTGAGAGAGTTCAATGTTATGAAAAGCGACCAGAGAAAATCAAACATCGATAGTGTTGGGAATACATAATCCTACCTTTAACACTACTACAATTCTTTTGCCTTTTAAGCCAAATACTGAAGCAGAAAAAGCCTTAGAGACGACAATAAGACAAACTAAGTGTGAAAAAGTATACAAGGCACTACCTGATCTTTCTATTTCTCCTCCATTGGAATCTTTAAAAACAAACTTCACCTCGGAAGAATTGACATTACTAGCCTTTAAAAATAATAAAACAAGATATATGAGAAAATAAAAAAATAAAAAATATACCACTCACTGTTGTTGTTTCAATAGCCCAATGGAAGCGGATTGGAAAATTCAAAGTGAAAAGCTTGGTCAAAATCCTTGGAAAAGAGAGAATCCTCGAAAGAGAAAAAAAACTAAACTTGTTAAAGAAGAGATATCTAATGCTCAACAACTTCATGAATTAGAACAATTGTTTAGAATTCCCATACTCCCTTTTTAACAAACTAATTGTACCTATGAAGTAGGTTACTCCTCATAGCAAACAAACTTTAGAAATCCATATCCAATTTCTTTTGCTCAAAAATTAAAATCAAAGTTAGAAATATCCATATTTACCAATAGTGAAGCTAAAGTTCTATCGATCATTTCCTAAACAAGATACCACTAGAAAATAAGAAAGAAAAACTTAATTTTTGTAAGGATTTATTAAAAACATTTAGCCAAATTCTTTTTCCTACTACCTTAAATTTTGATATGCAAAAATAGATTGACCAATCTAGTGTGGATGTAGTGGAAGTAAAATATAACCATATTGATGAAGAAAAATTATTTACAGTAGTAAGCAGGCTAAGTTAGCTTGAAGAAAGTAGAAGTAATATTAATATTAATAGTGAAGAAGGAGGACATTCGAAACCACCATTTCTAGTTGCGAGTTCAAGTGCACATTTCTAAAGTACTTCTAAGAGGTCTTCTTCTTGTTGTAATACGCGTTGGCAAGTATTCACATCTTAACACAAGAGATACCCTAAGGTATTCGTTCCCACAGAGAATCCTTGAGAACTACAAGAATAACAATATATGTTATACTGATATAATACTAAACATACCACCATAGAATAAAAAGAGGAAAAATAAAGGTTAACCACGAGGGCTAGGCTTAACTACCCCCCTCACGGTTACAAGGAGCTTTTCTCTATATAGCAACTCAGCTTGGATAGCAGTGAGGGATCTGCGGATAGGATTCTACCCAGCTTGAAAGTAGAGCGTATAGGTACAAGCGAGCGGACCTACCTTTGTTTTAGCGATGCTATCGGTTAGTACCGGTTGTAGTTAATCTAATTTTTTTGAGATGGCTTTACACATATGTACAATATAGACATCCGGAGTTCATTAGTATCCGGAGTGGGTATATCACCACAAGCCATGGTCTGTGGACTCAAAGGGATTTTAGTGTTTTCATGGGTGATGACGATCCTTCCTCACATTCTCTTCTCCTACCACTACTCACTCACTTGGATGGTTGTGGTTTCACTGCAATTCTTCCGTAAAGGGAAATAAGGACTTAGGCCCATAGGACTAACGTAGCTCTCGTGGTACGTAAGTGGCCTACCTACCTATCCTCCGGGATGATAGTCCTTCCTTCACCTCAAGACGGCTAAAAGAGTATTATCTAGCTGATCCACATAGACATTCGCACAAGGGACCACCAACTTTACTCCTTTCCTTCAAGGAACAAAGTCCTTCTTCTAACACCCAATAGACATCCGCTCAAAGGGATAAATTAGATCTCTTTCCTGACCCCAAGGTAATTCGAGCTTGTTAGGTAGTTCCAGGTTATTACCACATAGACATTTGCACAAGGGATCAAACGAGGTCCTACTCGATTCTTAACACATAGATTTGGGTTCAGTCATCACTAATAGACATCCGCACAAAGGAAAGGACTGAAACAAGACTTGACGCTAAGATAATGTGATGCTCCTATGAATCAACCGTCTGACCAAAGGTTGATGCATCCGGGATTTGAAATACGCCTTCACAAATGGCTACATACTGCAATCGATAGGTCACACAAGACGTACCAAGATTCTTTACTCACCCGTCACTCCCCCATCTTCCTCCTTTAAACATTTGCTATCTCACCTGTTATTTCCATCTTACTTTAACTAGTTCTAAATGATGGCACAAGGAAACAACAATAAACATTCACTTTCAGATTCAAGCCTTTCCAACCCCTCGTTGTCTGACCTATTATTCCCACCCTATCTAACTATTCTGAATGATGGAGCAAGGAAACAACAATGCAATGGTTAGAATGAACTGAGGAGCGGACTACTTGAAATGGTACTCACGGTCATGTATAAAATCAAAGCTCCCCAACCATGAAAGGCTTTGAGGGCATAGCTTAAAAATTAAACTGAATGCAAATACACACATAAGTGCCAAGATGACTTATGCCAAGAGACTCCTCACTTATAGTGCTTGGAAACACACACAAACGCCAAATGCAAACAATGTCTTCAGCTAAAAATGGC
Organism: Bryoerythrophyllum caledonicum; assembly: GCA_963971425.1. Taxonomy (NCBI): domain Eukaryota; kingdom Viridiplantae; phylum Streptophyta; class Bryopsida; order Pottiales; family Pottiaceae; genus Bryoerythrophyllum; species Bryoerythrophyllum caledonicum. Next base: position 30,431,679 of record OZ020514.1, on the reverse strand, counting down.
CGCATTAACTAAACCTTGACGGCGGCGGCCACTGTCCCACTAGCTCTACGCGCCAAGTCAAAAGGCATCTAATCACACAAATCCCAAGGCAAAACCAAGTCAAATCCAAGTTCAAACCAGGGCCTAGTCCACGAATGAACAATGACCTACAAAACAAGATTCGAGGCCTACTTCCGGGCCAACTCCTTGAGTCTTCTCTTCTCTTCTCTTCCCTGCTCTTCCGCTTCTTAGAGCTCCAGCTCAAGATCAGGTTGGATGCGGCTCTCGCAAGTGCTACAAGTAGTGCTAAAAAATTTGTAGGCAAAGAAGACGCCGGGAGGAGCGCAATGGCCCGAAGTACGGTCTCTCTAGAAGTCAAAGTGGTATCCAAGCCACCTAGAGTGAGCGGCACGGACGTCGTGCCTGGATGGAGTTCAGATCGAGCCGGAAGGACTGGTACTTGGTTCGGAGTCCCAATGATGACATCCGGCCCAAATGTCCGTCCGAGCTTGTCCTCCGTCTGCACTGGAAGGTGCAAGTAAGCGGAACTCTCACTGGTGGTCTTCCCTAGATGAGGCATACTTTGCAAAGGAACAACGGTTGGTGCCAAGTGAACAGTGCCTCCAAGGAGAAGCTAACAAGGATGGACCATGAGTAGAGGCTCCATCGTGACCCCCGGACTTCCCTTTCAACCACTCTACACTTGTGTAGTGATCCCCGAGGGGGAGTGCTACGTGGATGCTCCCATGTTTGGAGTCCATGATGGAAGGTCCAAGCTATCAAGATCAACCACTTTTTTTACCGCTGGAGGGCCTTGGTCACCCAAGCCTCTTGATTAGTCTCCAAGTCGGAATCTTTATCCTCGCCCAAACCGTCAGAGTCCTCTACAAACTTGGGTAGGATGCGGATGAGGTTGCTTACCAACATTCTCATCTTAGTATAGGCCGCCTCAACCTCAACGGTTTGCTCTATCATGAAGGCAATCACCCTCTTGCTAGAAATATGGTCATCCCCGTCCAATCTGGCATCGAACATCTTGGCCTTCATTATCACATCCGCCGGTAAGTGCAATGTCTCTTCCACCTGAAGTAATGCCGTCGCAGAGGTGTTGGCCTAGAGGAGAGCCTCCTTGCAACTCTTCTTGGCCTCTAATGCACGGCAATTCATCTTTGCCATGTCGATGGTGAGCCGATTGACCTTTTGCTCCATGACGCGGAGGTCACTCACCCCTCCAATCTTCTCTTTGATCGCGGCAACTTGTCCTTGGGAAGGTGGATTGCCTACCAAACTGCTCACTTGTCCTTGAGTCTTCTCCACGTCGTCTATATACATTCAAAGAGCGTCTATCAACTCGGATGCACGATAAGTCTTACCTCTGATCTTAGCTGGTCTTGTAGAGGCAACACGAACAACAACTTGAGTCTGGGTGGAAGGTGCTCCACCTTGCCTCTGCCTTTGACGCTTGGGTGGAGGTAGAGCTTCCTCTTCTAACTGTGATCAGTTGCTCCGTCCTTTAGACCCAGGCTCGGGTTTTGATTTCGTCCCCTAGAACTTCCTCATCATACCTTGAGTCCATTACGCCACGTCCTCCTCGCGAGTGGTCTCTTTGAAATGGTGATAGAGGTGGATAAAAAATTGACAGATTGGTGAGCGTTTGATGTTGTTGACACTCTTTATCAACTTGATCACCACATCCTTCACAATGATTGCCATGTTCACTATCCTCTCTCCAAGATAGGAACCATACAAAGTATTAGCAAGGGTGACCGTACAAAGTGTTAGCCAGGTAGGTTTTTCAGGATGTAGGATTGGTTCAAGAAATGCAAAGACCCGTTTGGCTTGGGGTTCCACGCAGGTCTGTAATGCATAGCCATTCTTGGAGTCCTTAGTGCTGAACCGTCCTTTAGAGTACTCCTCCTTCTTCATGCTTGTCTAGCCCGCTCCCTGTCGTGGAAAACCATACACCTCTTGCCATCTTCCCATAGTTCACCTATCCGGGCAAGCCCAGATGCTATCTCTCTGGGATTTAGGTAATAGGTCTTGTCATATCTCCTGTACGATTGACTCAACACATAAACCCCAACAGAAATCAAAGATGGAGAGGCATCCCATTCGGAGGTAATCTTCCTTGAGCTCGGTGAGCTCAAGAGAATCCTTAGGAATGATAGGAGGGATTATGGAGATGGTAGGGTTGAAAGAGGGTCCAGACGTCATTTGGTCGTTGTTGTGAACGTTTTCTTCTTCTGGCCTAGTTCCGCCCTTGCTCTTGTCCGGGCTTGCTCGCTATTGTACGGACTCCTCTCTGACTCCTAGCTTGCTTGTTGTTGTATAGGCTTCTCTCGGACTCCTAGCTTGCTCGTTGTTGCACGGGCTCCTCCTCGGCTCCTGATTGCTGTTGCACGGGCTCCTCTTCGGCTCCTAGCTACCGTTGCACGGCTCCTCTCCAGCTCGTTGCTGCTCGCGCTTCAGTTCAGCCTCCTAGCTGCTGTTGCACGGCTCCTCGCCGGGCTTGCTTTCTGTGGCCTGGCTCCTTACTCCGGGCTTGCTACCTGCTATTGCACTGCTCCTCTCCGGTTGTTGCAGAGGCTCCATACTTTGGGCTACTAGCTGCTAATGCACGGCTCCTCTCCGGCTTGTTGCTGCTCGTGTTTCACTTTGGCATGTTGGCTGCTTTTGCACGGTTGCTCGCCGGGCTTGCTCTCTATGGCACGGCTCCTTACTCCGGGCTTACTAGGTGTTGTTGCATTGCTCTTCTCCGGCTATTGCATGGGCTCCTCACTCCGGGCTGCTAGCTGCTGTTGTACGGGCTCCTCTCCGGGCTGCTAGCTGCTATTGAACGGGCTCCTCTCCCGCTTGCTAGATGTTGTTGCACGGCTCCTCTCCGGCTCCGGCTCATTGCTGCTCGCGCTTCACTTCGGCCTGCTAGCTGCTCTTACACGGCTCCTGGACGGGTTCGCTCTCTATGGCACGGCTCCTTACTCCGGGCTGTCAGCTATTGATGCACTTCTCTTCGGGCTGCTCTCCTGCTTCCTACTTGCTGTTGCACTGGCTCTCTCCTGCTTGCTAGCTGTTGTTGCACAGGCTCCTCTCCGGCTTTGGCTCTCTGTTGTCCGGCTCCTCTCTGGCTGTTGCACTTCACTCTGGGCTTGCTAGTTGTTGTTGCACTACTCCTCGCCCTAGCCTTGCTAAGTGCTCTTGCACTTCACACCGGGCCCCGGACTTTGGCTTTATTCTCTGCTGCTTTCTTCGGCATGCGTTTCACTCCGGCACCGGCTTGTTTGTTGTTTGCACGGCTCCTCACTCTGGCTCCTTCCTACTTCTTTCTCGAGCTCCTTCCCAGCTAGGTCCCGGCTCCTTCTCGGTCGTGGGCCTTGGTCATAAAGGGTAAAGTTCCCCTTAAGATTAACTTCTATTACATTTAAGGTTTTTAATTAAGCCAAAAAATTCTTTCCCTAATCCTAACTAGGAATTGAATTAAGTTTAGTAGTAACTCTCAAATTTCTCTACCTAATCCAAGCTTGACAATTCTAACTAACTAATTAAAAAATTTCGAAAATTCGTCGTACGACACTTCGTCTAACGCTTCTTCTATTAATTCTACTCCTAAAAGGTCTCCATTACCCTTGCTACCTTCAACCCCTTCTACTATTGACTAATGTCTGGCTGATTCCATTATAAAGGCATAACATAGGATGCTAAATATAGCTCATTTTATCATATATTTTGGAGAACTAGAAGAAGATTTAATTTTCTACGTGGAAAGACTTTAAGTGATAGCAATTGCTATTAATGTAGCAGTTGATAAGTATATCACTAGTTTTCCTAGTAATCTACTAAAGGGATCTAAGAAGTGGTATGCAACGTTAAATCCTAGACCTGCTAATTGGGATGCTTTAAAGAAAGCAGTTTTAGCTGGATTTAGACATCAATGTTATCATATTACTTTGTAAGATCAATTACAAAGTTTTCAAATGTATCCTACAAAGACCATAGCCGGTTATTATACTTGACTTAAGAATTTGTTATATAATTGGAAAGATAATGATATGCCTCAGTTGCAGATTACAAATACATTCACAAGAGGATTGTAAGATCCTTTGTGTATCTATCAAGTCAAACTTTCTAATTCTACAAACTTAACTACACATATGAGGCTACAAAAATTGGGAAGCGGCTAGGAAAAGATCTAATAAGTTATACCAAAATAGGAGAGTTATACAACATGATTCTCACTATATGCCTATACCTTATTTAATTGAAATGGATAGAAGTGAAAGAGTTTATTATCCTTAAACAATAATCCATCAACCTGAATTTATGTTAGTAGGATCAATCCTAGATCAAGAGATACAACTAGCTTTAATTTTTGTTACTAGTGAAGAAACCAAAATATAGGCTTTACAAAAATATTTCAAGGAATTAATGGTCCAAGTTAATGAGGGACTGAATAAGAGACCTAAGGCTACAAGCCAAAGAACAAATATTTGGTGTGGTAACTGTAAGGGACAAGGACATTTATTTACAGAGTGTAGATATTCTATTGGAGGAATTCCTGAACTGAAATGTGCTTATTGCGGTGCAAAAGGCCATGATATAACTACTTGTAGAAATATCAAGGAGGTTAAGGTCTTAGTAGAAGAACAACCTTCTCAAAATAATACTCAAAAATAATCCTACAGAGTGACATCTAAACAACCATTTGGTAAACCAAATAGAGGGCATTGTAGTGAAAATAGACAACCTCAATGGAATAATGAATATAGCCAACACCAAGTTTAGAGAGGACCTAATTAGGATAGGAATTAAAAAGTGATAATATGCTATAAGTGTGGAGAGCCACAACATTATTCTAGAAAATGCACCAATGAAATCCAACAAGTTGCGTTTAATTTCTTGTGTAGGAGGTGTGGATAAAGTGGGTATGTTTCTTTCTTTTGTACTGCCATAATTACTGAGTTTTCTAATATAAAAAACAAGTTAAAATTCAAGAAGTAGAATCTTTTAATTTTATAATCGTAAACTATTTGGCTATTGATACACCTCATGATGTTTTTATCACTAGATCACAAGCCAAGAAAGCCCTTAAAAAAGAACGTGTGAGTAGCTCAAAAAGTGATTATAGTAAAATAAATTTGAATTGTGTGCTGAGTAGAAACATACCAATTATAATTGAAAGACCTGCAGTTTCCAAATCATCACCGCAAATCATAAAAATGACAATTAGGGATTCTCAAGCAAATCCTACTCTGGTACATATTTCACCTACTTTGCCAAAGAAAATTGTACCTAAACCTCCACATGAAAATAACCTAAGTATTTTCACAAAAACATTGGAACAACCTACTTTTTTAAACCTGTAATGACAATTGTTAAAAAGTCATCTTTGACCTTAAAAAAAACATAATGGAATTATGAGATTAGTTGTTGAAATGAATCTTTATGATGTTCTTACAAACTTGGATAGGTTCCAACTTGAGATTTCTTAAGACAGGTACTTGCCTTGTCACCATATTGTAAAAATGAATGAACATCTTCTTTAATACAGAAGAGAGCATAGACATTTGAGGACAACAATGTTAAGAATTGTGAATCAAAAACAAATAATGAGACAAGTAAAATTCAACCTAAAGTTGTAAGTGTGCATGATATATCTTTTGACCCAGGAGCATCTATAGTTGATGTCATTATAGATGAAACTTTAGTTGATGGAGTATAAATTGATAGTCATAGTAACATACAGTTTATGATGTTGTCACTATGGAAAAGTTAGGTATAACTAACATAGTCCCTATTATTTTAAAGATGGCAGATCAAAGTAGAGTAAAACCATTAGGTGAATTATTACAATTGAGTACTAGGATTGGTGGATAGAATACAAAATTGATTCTATTGTTTCAAAGTAACTGAGTCAATATCTACTTATCCTATTCTCCTTATTAGACCTTGGTTATACTTAGCGAGAGCTAAAGTTGATTGAGAAAAAGAGACAATAAGAAAAGAGAAAGATTAAAGCAAGATAGTTCTTTTTATGTTTCCAATAGAGTACTACGTTGAAACTCAGAATGAGGATTCAGATTAGACCGCTCGATCAAATTTTGAAAGTGAACTTGAAAGCACTGAAAATATACAAGAAATGCCTACTTTTAAGAGTTTAGGATATGAAGAAAACTTTGTTCCTCCTCATCTGGTAAATAATTTAGATGCACCTATAGAGGCATGGAAGAATGTTTTGTTGCTCAATGTAACTGTTGAAAGGGAGTTAGATACAGAAACCTCCTTATATAAGTGATCCAGAAGGAATTAATGAGTGAAAAAGAACAACTAGTATCAAACTTGCAACATTTAAATAAAAATGGACTTTAGAATGAAATGTGGACTTTGAATCCGGACTTTACTACAAGACCTAGAAATCTCCCAATGTAGGTTCCGTCAAAAGCCGGAGATAAATTCTCATTAACAATAACATGAGGTCCCAAACTAGGGTATGTCCAGACCGGGCGAGCTCCCAATCCAAGTTACCGCGTGCCTCCAGTGAGGTCTTCATCAAAGTGACATTGAAATTGGGCGAGCTTCCTATCCAAGTTACGTCGTGACTTGGGAAGGTCCTCATCCACATTGAGTCTAGACCGGACAAGCTCTTGATCTAGGAGCTCAAAGAGAGAAGATAGACATTCATAAGTTGAATCGAATTGAACACTAAAAAGGAATTGAAAATTCAAAAGAAAGAAAATAGACATTCATTTCTGCAACACTTTGAAGACCAATAAGGAATTGTAAATTAATTCACATTATACGAGAATGTACAAAATTGGGAATAAAAATCAAAGAGAGTACCTATTTACGTAAGGTTACTTCTACATATTCAAAATAATGCTCACGAAGAATCTCCTAAGCTCTTATATTCTACCAAAACAGTCTCAATCGAGGGCTTGCCTGATTCCACAATCCAAATCACGTTCACCTCTAATCTTCCAATTCCAAATGAGTGCTCTTACAAACTTGGAGGCCAAGATTGCATCATCTCTACCTACTCTTAAATAGTTCGTTACATTGCCATTATTGACATAGTCTTCATTTAGACAAATCATCCATAATATGTCTCAGAAGATACTCTTTACCGGCATATAGATTCATAGTGTCAAATTGGACGTACGCAATGCTCTTACAGTGTCAAGTATATATATCCTTGGATTGAGTAAGGTCAACACACAATTCTATAACTTTGAAAGTAGCATTCCAAGTTATTGTTCTCAAATTCCACCATATAAAATCCTCAACTATCAACACCTTGTCCTTAACGCAGAACTCATTTATGGCCTTGTCCTAAGTAAGCCCTGATAGATCCTTCATGCATGAAGTATTGAGATTCAAAAGAAGTAGAGAAACAATTGCACAAGCAAGTAAAAGACACACAAGATACTACAAACAATGCTTCGAGTGAGATGGTACCTTCTTTCAAAGGCCTTTACCTATGCTACCACTAAGTGGCGTCTCATGCATCTTAGAAGTGGCATCTTAGGCAACTTGCGAGTGCCTTCAAAAACATCTTGCAAGTGCCTTCTAAAGTATCCTGCAAGTCGCTTCTCAAGCAACTTGCAAGTCCCTCTATGCCAACTCATGGGTACCACTTGTCGTTGCTCATCCCATGCAAGAGATGTGGGTTGGTCCTACTTCTTTGAGCTTGCGCCATACATGCACCACTCAAGTTTCTCTCACCGATCCTCCTTTTCTTCCCATTTACTTTCCCTTCTAAAACTACCTCGATAACTATTTACAATGCTGTAATAACTACAAGCAACTCTTAACTCTAACACTACCACTTTGCGAGTAGTTACCATCTCGCAATCCCACCGCCATAGCTAACCTTTGATGTTGCTCTTTCGCAAGTGCCTTCGTCAACACATCGGCCACCATGTCTTCTGTTGAGCAATACTTCAAGCTAATCTGGCCGCTCTCCAACTTGTCGCGAATGAAGTAATGTTGCACATCAATGTGCTTTGTGCATGAGTGGTGTGTGGGGTTCTTTGCAAGGGCTATGCACCCTTGGTTGTCATACATGATTGTCGTTGCTCTTTCTTGAACAAACCCCACATCCGCCAAGAGCTTGCAAAGCCAAATGGCCTCCCTTGTACTTTGGCTAGTTGCTATGTATTTCGCCTTTGTCGTGAACAAGGCAATAGTTGGTTGCCTCTTGTACTTCCACGCGATGGCATCATCTCCAACAAAAAACGCATTCTCTATAAGTGAACCACGCTCATTTGCATTTCTAGCCCAATCCGCATTGCAATAGCCTTTCAAAGCATTGTCCTTACCGCCAAGCCACAATTTGTGGTCCTTGGTATCTTGCAAGTATCGCATGATGCGCTTCACCGCACTCCAATCAGATGGAACAACTCTAGACATGAATTGGCTTACCATGCTCACCACAAAAGCAAGGTCAGGCCGTGTGCCTACCATGGCATACATCAATGACCCAACTCCATCCTTGTAAAGCACGCCTTCAATCTCACCTTGAATGGCTTGAAATTCTTTCTCTAAAGTCTTCAACAACTTGACATTCGTATCAAGTGGTGTACCGATGGGCTTGCACTCTTCCATATTGAAGCGCTTAAGCACCTCCTCAATGAACTTTTTTTGGCTCATGGTGAAGGTGCATGTCTTGTAGTCTCTCACAAATTTCACACCAAGACAATACTTCAACTCACCAAGATCGGTCATATCAAACTCCGTATCGAGCTTACCTTTGAGCCACGTCAACTTGGCCAAAAGGCTAGCCGAGATGATCAAGTCATCCACATAGATGAGCACTATCAACAAGATCTCATCCATTTGTTTGATGCACAATGAGTGATCCACTTCACTTCCTGTAAAGCCTTCTTTAATGAATAATGAGTGATCTGTTTAGAGTTTTCTATATAGACGGATGAGGGCCCAAAGACAGCGGACACACGGACAATCCGACAAACAGACAGGACAGACAACACCCTTACGAGACAAATGCCTCAAATACTCCAAAGAATATTCTCCAAATATGTAAGAATATTTCCAATATTTTACAATATTCTAGAATATTCAATAATATTTTCTACCAGATTGACAACAACTTCTATCAGACGGTCAGTCGGTCGAACGGACACTACCGGACAAACGGACGCCGGAACAACCATGGATCCGTTGGTGTCAAACCTTTGGTGATTGCTTGAGTTTGTACATAGACTTTTTGAGCTTGCACAAAAGATGCTTAAAGTTCCTCTTCTCAGAACCTTGTGGTTGGCTCATGTAGATGTCCTCTTCCAAATCGCCATTCAAAAATGCGGTTTTCACATCCATTTAATAAATCTCCAAATCCAACACAATTCCAAGCGCAAGGGTGCACCGAATGGTGTTGAACTTTGCAATGGGAGCAATGGTCTCAATGAAGTCCACTCCTTCAACTTGAGAGTATTCCTTTGCCACCAACCGCGCCTTGTGGCGCACAACTTGACCCAGAGCATCCTCTTTCGTGCAAAACACCCACATGCATCCGACGCCTTGCGACCATTTGGAACGGGAGCCAACTCCCAAGTTTCATTTGCCATGAGCAAGTCATACTCCTCTTGCATGGCCGCCTCCCAGTTGTTGGCATCCTCGGATTGCATGGCTTCACACACGTTGAATAAATCCTCAAGAGTGGCCACTTTGGCCCACTCCACTTCATGTTGCGGCAAGATGTGGTTCATCCACTACTCCCCAAGCGGCCGCCGCTCCCTTCTTGGATAGGTGTTGTTGAAGGCCCCATGGTTGCTTCTTCTTCTTCACCATCTACCGTCTTCACTTTCTTGGGATCACTATCACCCGTGGTACTTGGTTTGGAAGATTCGTCCACCAAAACCGACAAAGGTGTCTCACCACTCCCACTTGGACTCATCTCCAAACCATGAGCAACACTTGAGCTATCTTCAACAAAAACCACATCACAACTCTAAATGATCTTCTTCATCTCAATACACATGAGGCGATATGCCTTCGTGCCCTTATAAAAGCCAAGAAATCAACACTTAGTGCCTTTTGCATCAGGTTTATCCCTCTTTGCATCCGACACCATCGCATATGCAATGCATACAAACACACGTATATGTGTAGTGCATGGCTTGCGGCCGCTCGAAGCCTCTTTTGGTGTGATGGTGACAAGCACCCTTGTCGGGCACCGATTCCAGATGTACACGGCATTGGTCTCGGCTTCTATCCAAAAAGCAAGCTTGAGCCATTGAGCATGGATCATACAATATACTCCTTGACATCTCTACAATGGTGCGGTTAGCTCGTTTGGCCACTCCGATTTGCTCGGGCGTGTACGGTGTTGATGGTTGCCTTTTGATGCCGTGATGCTTCAAGTAGCCTCAAAATGCCTTGGAGATGAATTCTCCACCATTACCGGACCGAAGCACTTTGATCTTGTGCTTTGATTGCTTCTTCGCAAGTGCCGTGAACTCCTTGAACTTCCCAAGGCACTCCCCCTTTTTCTTTGACGTGTACAACCACATTGAATTGCACCTTCATACTGCTTGGCACAAGCTTGCTTACCGAGAGCAAGTTTGCTTGCAACTTGGGCACATGGAGGATGTCCTTGATTGTCATCTTCCTTGAACGCCCCCTCACGAGCACTTCAACAACAATGGCACTGACTCCGATGGCATCCACGACACTATCTTCACCCAAATGCACATTGTGTGATGGAATCACCTCATAAGTATGAAATGCTGCCGGATGTGGTGTCATGTGTTTTGTGGTGCATGAATCCAAAATCTACTTACAAATGGACTTGGAATGAGGTCCATCTTGAGTTTCAAATGCGTAGTCATCGTCCTCCTTGGCATGGTTGGCATTTTCCTTCTCGTTTGTTTGGTTTGCATTGTCGCGCTATCCTTTCTTTGGCTTGAAGCAATTTCGTGCAAAATGGCTCGGTTTGCCAGAATTGTAATATATCTTGGGCTCTCTACGTGAGGGTGAGTTGCCCCCCTTGCTTTGCCTTGATACCAAAGCCGCAGCATTGCCATGCGCCTCCTTCTTCTTGAGCTTAGAAACTTTGTCCATTGTTTGTGCAAACTCCATGGTGAGGTCCTTCATGCGCAACGTCTCCAAGGCGGTGATCAAGTGCTCATATGAAGGCGGCAAGCTTTCAAGCAATGTCATCACCACATCTTTATCTTTGACGGATACCTCCAAACAATTGAATTGATCCGCATGTACCTTCACTTGGTTGATGTGGGTCAATAAGTCATCACCTTCTTGCATCTTGATTGTGAAGAACTTGCGACAAATGGAAAGGATGTTGGATAAGCTATTTGTTTCGTGGATGTTGCACAGAGTCTTCCATGCTTCCGCCGGTCTTGTGCAACTCTTGATGTGGCTAAGTTGGTTGTCCACCAAATTGAGCCCAATGACGGACATGGCCTTCTTCAGACGTCAATTGTAGTCCTTTATCACCTTTGGATCATTGTCGAAGGATAGAGATTCCTTGGAGTCCTCAACAATCTCCCAAAAGTCCATGGACTCCAATACCATCTCCATTTTGAACTTCCAAAGGTTGAAGTTGTCCCCCTTGAACTTGTCAATGACCCTAGCACTCTCATTGTCGAATGTGGCCATGATGACACTCAAATGGCCAAGATTGTTCCTTCTAAGCTTCTAATGTGCACTAACGCACCTTAATCACTCAATTGAGCCCCTTCTAGGCTCTCAAATGTACAACTAAGCACCTAATACACTCAAATCGCCTCGAATGCTCTAAATGAGCTATATTGCACCTCCTAAGCTTTAAATGATCCCTTGTGCACCACGAAAGCTCCAAAGCCTCTCTTGTGCACCATCAAAGGTTCAAAGCCTTTCTTGTACAACATCGAAGCTCCAAAGCCTTAGTTGTGCACCATGAAAGTTCCAAAAGCCGTCCTAATGCACCTCCAAAGCTCAAAATCAGCCCTTGTGCACTCAAACACTCAAGCTCACTTTAGACCTCCTTCAAACAACTTATCAACAAAACTCTACACTCACAACTCACATGAGTAGGCCCATAACCTATTGATGTTAAAAGAAGTAGAGAGATGATTGCACAAGTAAGTGAAACAGACACAAAGTAGTACAAACAATGCTTGGAGTGAGATGTTGCCTTCTTTCAAAGGCCTCTACTTATACTAATGTTGTATTTAACTATTTCTGGACTTTGCAAAGTCCAGAAATAAGGAAGAAGGATTTTAGTCTCGTAAAATAGTCGCACCAAAGAATATGAAAGTGATACCCAGTTAATTTATTTCAATCATTCAGCCGGATATCTCCGGATGGTTTCAGTGATACATGACGAATCGAATATAGTGATAAAACAAGCGTGAAATTTCGTTCGTCGTGATCGACAAAATGATAACAACTTTCAAGCTAACACGTTTATAAAACAACCACGTAATATGGTGTACTGTACAATTATGTGGTAATATCATGTGGAAGATGAGTACAGTGCATTTCAGAGCTTGAAGCATTGACATGCAAGGAATGTCGTTCAGACATCCGGAGATATCCGGTCGAAAGCAAAGTACTAAAAATATAATTGCTCGGCTGTTCAAAAACGACAATGCTACTCTGGAATGAAGTCTCTTTACAAAAGCGTTTGATACAAGACCAAATGTAGGAAAAAGCAGAGACTGGTCTGAGCAAAATTCGTGGATCTAACAACAAATTATATCCTTGCACTACCTCTCTGAAGAGCTCTAAAGATCCTTCCAGTGAGTCGGTGCATACATGTCCGAATCGACATCAGACCCTGTGTCACACCCAGTTTGAAATGGGCTGCAGCCGCCATCCGAAGAAGATTCCTCCTCGTCTTCATACCAGGGGTCGTCCTCCACCTCTTCTTCAACCGAAGCAGCTCTATCAAGGGTCTCTTCCACATCGGAGTCGATCTGCTTCTCTTCCTCCGCATCACAGTCGATGCCGTCGTCCTCCTCTTGAACAAACTTGCTCTCAGCGTCATCCTCCAATTCGTCTAGAACACGCCGATCGGAACAGATCGCCCTTCTGTACTCGACTTGTAAGAAAAGCAGTCTTCCCTTCTCCGAACCCTGAGCCTCGCTCACCATCCTTCGTGAAACTCTCCTATCTACCGAATCAGAGACTTCCCTCTCCCTCTTTCTACTTCCGAAAGCCATCTCCTCTCTCTCCACCGTGGTTATGGCCTAACAAGACTTATGGTTGAAAGACAAAACATATGGATTACTGCAGTCCTGAACCCTCTCTTATACAATCCTCCCCACCCACCCACTAACTACACTTCTCGAGCGTAGGTACATTGATTTAAGTCGCCATAACACCGAGATTGATGGACTTAATGGCAGATGCCAAATTCATGAACAAACAACATGGTAGGCCACGCGTCAAACGTCCTGTGATAATGAGATGTGAGAAGTACAATCTCCGCCGCCAACCATCAGCATCACTTCAATCAAATGAAGGAACTCGGATGACTGATATTAACTGTGTAATTGACTGCCCACTTTCATATTAGCAGTGGCATGTCATAAATCAAAAAAGGAACCAGCCAGGAGAATGCCAAAAAGACCTCTGTCATTTTGAAACAAGTTCCATTGCTAGAGAAATTGCAGTATCGTAGTCACAGAAGATCTCCGGATATGACTGAATAATATTCAGAACACCTAGGAAAGCTCAAAATTGGGAAATGTGGACCTCATTGTTAAGAATGGTAGATGTGAATCTCGTATCCGGAGATCTCCGGCTAGATCTCACCCACTTGAACAAGGCAATACATGAACATTCGTCCGACCACGAAATTTGTCTTCCATACCCGGAGATCTCCGGTAAGCGTTCTATAAGATATGCGGGTCTGAAAATATTCCGGTGGAATAAACCACTCATTAATAATTGTGTCACTACTCAATGTATCCTAATAACAGTGAATGGAAGAGCTCAAATCCGGTTCTCTTCACGAAAAGTGGCGAGAGCTGATAGGAGGGATGTCGAACTCTGGACCAGAAAATAATAGTCTTCACAGCCGGAGATCTCCGGTGCTCCTCCGTGAGGACGAAGAGATTCGACGAGATTTTTCAAAAACAGAACTTCACACAACAGAATTTTAGGTATTGGGACTGATCACCGTATCAAGGGTCAGCGGCATTCGCTTTCTCTAAGTTCACAAGCGCTGCTTCCTTCATTTTACGTGGAATGGATCTCGTGAGTTGGTTAACTTTGCTAGACCAAGTCGCAAACAAAACAGAACTCACATGACACCATACAGGCTTCTCTTGGTCCGGAACCCAAGTGGCTTCCCAACAGTCTTGGTACTTCCGCTTCAGATTCTTCTGCTTGTTATCAGGCTCCCAATACTTAACGAGGAATTTTCCGTGGTTGACATTACCCTCATCCCTGACGACGTCCGAAACTGCTCTACCCTGCCAGACAAGATAGATGTCTGGATCACTAGGTCTAACTAAAATCCAGGACCCGAGACGAATATCACGCCAAGGATTAAATGTGGACTTTGGGGCTTCATTGGCGGGTCCACAGTAAGGCTCGAGAACCTCATCTTCGGGGGTGACATCCAATGGTTGTGGAAGCGATCCTAGCGGATTTTCACCTCCCTCATGAGGGCCTCTCCAATCATGGGCAGGCCAGAATCCCTCTTCGAGCTCGGAGGGCGTCTGTGGAAGTGGCTTGTCAAGCTCGTCGATGACGTCCCTCCAGTATTGCAGGTATGGGTGGATGGAGTCTGCGTAACCTGCGCACTTTGACATTCCAGACGCCCAGTAGTCCACGTACTTCCGAAGCCCTGTCTTAATGAAGTTTTTGTTCTCCGTCGCTTTTCTGGCCTTGTCTCTGGCAACATCTTGGTTTCCGACCGGGTTCTGCTCCTCATTACCCCATATGGGCTTGAAAGGGACGGGCTTCGGAGAGCCTGTTGGAAGCATGGGACGTCCGCTGTCATCTACCTTCCAGAGCTTTATCGGCTCTCTGTTCATCGGCAACCACTCTGCGTCAACGGCAGACTTCTTGAACTTCATGACCGGAACACCATCATTGTCAACGTAGAACTTGAAAAGATGCATATCACTAAGTCCCACCAGACGTGCCGCCCCACTGCATAAGAAGCCATCGACGTAAGATTTAAAGTCGGCCACCTCTTGGATAACTTCCAGCATGAAGGCTAGTTTCTGTGACTTCATGAATGCCTTCATCAAATCCGCTAGAATATATGTACTGCTTTTCTTCAGTTCTTTCGATAGATGACTAAAGTAAGCATCAATATCTTCATGCGTATGTCCGACAACCAAGAAGCCAACCTGTATCTCCTTGAAAACACCTCGAGCAGTTAGCAGTGATAAGAATGCCATCAAGTACTGGTTCTTGTTGTCCTTCACTGAGTTGTCGAGCTGTAGAAACAATTTTGGTGGCAACGGTTTCGGTCCCTTAAAAGCACTGGGCTCCACGGGCTCTAAAGCGTCGACACACCTGCTCTTTCCCCTCATGAGCGCCGCGAACATCGAGTTTGGAGGAGGGTGCTTGAAGAGCGCGCGCGTCTCATGTAATGGTGCTCCCTCAAGCCGCCTAAAAAGTTTTGCCAGAGAGGATATGGTGGCGTTCGAATCTCCAGGCCATAAAGCAGGAGCATAGTGAGCATACGCTCCGTCGACATGACCGTGAGCCACCATTCCGGTGACATTCATGGGAAGCTGTCCGAGACCAGATGTCGCCTTAGTAGTCCTCCACATGCGTGGAAGGGCCGTCTTCGCAGTGTCCATCTTGTCATGAATGACACAGAGAAAGGTCAGCGGCTTCGCCTTCGACTCCTTCCTCCATGTCGCGTAAAGCTTCCGGCATGATTGCTGGTGATTCAAGTGAGCTTGCCTGTTGCTATAGAAGAGCTCGTATGCGGGCGTACCCTTTGGAGTTGTCAGTAAGAACTGATTGAACTCATCGCAAGTACTGCATTTGGCAAAGGTGCTTCTAGACGGCTTAATAGCAACATTCCCGAAGAATTCCTTCCTTACCCTACTAACTGTGGACTGACTTACAGGAGGGAGACCGTAGGAGTCGTTTGTCTGCAAAATGAAAAATTAACCGAGTGAGAGGAAAAATTTAGAAGTACAATCCAACAGACGGTGCGAAGTACAGAGTTAATCAATTGAAGGTCAATGCAGAACAACGATGACCCAGCCGGAGATCTCCGGTTAAGATACTTGGACATCGGTCGACGGAGCAAGGAGAGTACAAATCCATTGCAATATGCGGGGACTGATAACGTACATCATTGACGCTGGCTCGAATTTGCTTCCAGTTGTTTCCCGCAGGAAGATACTTGAGAGTGTCAATCCGACCATTCCCGACACTCCGCATTTGGTGAGGCATTTGATCCGCGTTGTCATTAATAATCGACGTCATTGAGCCCATCGCCTGTATAGTGGCAAGCCGTGGGCGCTTGATGCCCTTGTTACCGTGAGTTGCATTAATGATTCCTCTACTGAAATGTGCGATGTACGTGTGAAACGTGGACTTCCGAATTCCATGGATCGTGTACCATGCAACGGAGCAGACCTCCGTTCCCAGGAGCGTGACGTACTTTCTCTTCCGGTCCCCATCAATGGAGTGGAACTGCCCGCCTACCGAGATCGCATACTCATTTCTATCCTCAAAGGATTTGTCATAGAATTTCTGTCTAACAGAAAGAGTCTGGGATTGTTGAAAATACTGGCAGCATCGTTTGGGACAACACCTTTCCGAGCTGACTTTGCGAATTTCGTCGTCGGTAGTCCTCTTGGTGTACAAGGATTCCTTCTTGTTAAGGTCTTACTGTCGGGAAATGAAGCGGTATGGCTCCTTCGCACGACCCCCCAAATGAGCGCCAGAATCTTGTTGTAAAGGCAGGGATGCGAAATGATCAATTGTGCTTTTCAAAGAACGACCGAAAGGAAAACAACATTCACGAATGGGCCACGACTCATGACTCATAATTCTCTCCGTGTCTCCCACAAAAACATCAAGGACAGTTACACCAATATTATCTTCTCCCAAACATCCACTTCGGAAATGATCTGCTGGGAAAGCGGCCATGATTCTCCCAGAGCAGAGCACCAACCCATCTCTGTCCAACCGCTGCACTTCAAGTCCAACCCATCGCTCTGGTGGTACAAATGGGGACTCGTCGGACCGGAGATCTTCGGTTGGAATCATGACATCCGCCCTTCTCCATAAAACGGTCCGCCGGAGTGTGTGAACAAGTGAATCGTATCCACGTTGCAAAGGAATGAGTGGTAATTCTTCCGCCGCGTGGCTTATGGCCGTTGGTCTAAGTAATACGAACTCACTAGATCCGACTGGTATGTCAACTCCAAGCCATTGACCCATGGGGTGAACCTCAACAATGGACGCTTCTCCAATTTCGCTTGAACCTGGCCTCATAAGGTTCACGGACATTCCTGACCAGAGGACCTCCAATCTTCCAGTAGACTCCTGGGATGGATCATCTTCTTCCGTGAAATTCACATGTCCAGAATCGGAGCACTGAGCTGCGACCATGGCAAGGTCTTCCGAGTCACTCTCCCACCAATCTGAGTCAGACATAGTCCCGTGCTGCATCGGTGGATTCTCGGTTGGTGGTTGATGTCCTGAATGAGAAATTGTGTGTATGTTGTGTCGATTTGGATGACCAACCTCAATATCGTCGGCAGGGATAGCCGGAGATCTCCGGTAGAGTGGAGAATGATCAACAACGACGACTTCTTGTTTGATTAAGCGAGAGAACAGAACAGAAGTAGCCGGAGATCTCCGGGAATCCTGCTTTCGATGATTCTGACAGCCACTGGAATCAAGGGGTGAAACCGTGGTTACCGGGCGAGATTGGCAGAATCCAGAATAGTACGGCATGAACAGCCGGAGATCTCCGGTTGAGTTTTTTGGCCTTGATCGAATCAACAGCCGTACGAAATATTCGCGGGTATGGCGGTGTGATACAGTTGCAAAACCCGGTTAACAGTTCGGATTCACACGCCAAGCAATTACGTCATCTATATACTCGAGTCGACTAAATTTACTGCTTCAAGGCTATGACTGTATCTTCGGAGACGAATTAGTTTAAAAATCTCTACACGAGAGCTCCCGATCGACTCAGAGGACAGAATGTAACACAATCTACACCAATCCTCACAGATAGACAGCGAATACGGAATTATACGAGGGAACATACTTAACATTCCTGGAATAATGTCGATTCCTTTCCCTAGTTATCTAGCACGATGTCGCGCAAGCGAACACTGTCACTGACTCGCTCAGCTCCCATAGTATCTCAAACATCCAGAGCAAAAAAGGATGAGAGCTGAGTTGAAGGATACTCTTATCCACCTTTCCATCACCTCGTGGAGGGAAAATTCAGGCGCTCAAATTTGAAACGAATCTTGGGCATGCATGCTCCTTCAAACTAACTGCTGTACACCATCATGATTGTGCGCATTCTTTGACGTGCCCACGACCGAGGCCACATTCCACTCATGATAATGAAAGGCTCGTACTCATGGGATGACCGTATTGTAAGGATACCATCTAGTTCCTAGAGTGCTGCAAATTTGAAAACGGATGATGAAGTATGCCCCATGATGTATCTTTGAATATACTAGGGCCGTATCACGTCTTAGACTAAATCACAGTAAATTATAATCGTACAGGACTTCCCGTACTCACCTTTGTTAATTAAATTATACCCTTCCCAAGGAAAGGAGACGGCCCTCTGCTGCCTACTAGTATTGTTCATCAGGCAATACAAGACTCAAGTAGAACATCGGCGTTCGTTACCAATTAGAATAATCTCCAATATTTCCTAGTTCGACAGAAGTTATATGCATGCTTGAGAAGAAACGTGCACAAATAACTGAGCAGATGCTTTTAGAAGTACAGCAACCCGGTCCAATGAATTCGGGTACAGCTTCCGTGTTCAGGCTGGATTGTGCATCAGGGTTTTAGGGTTTAGGGTTTAGGGTTTAGGGTTTAATGTGTCCGGTTTAGGGTTTAGGATTTAGGGTTTTAGGGTTTAGGTTTTAGGGTTCATGGTTTTCACGGTGTAGGGTTTAGGGTTCACGGTTTCTAGTTCACGGTTTTAGGGTTTAGGGTTAAGGATTCAGGGTTCACCGTTCACCGTGGAGGGGTCTGAGTTCATGAAGGTTGAGGGCTTATATCACCTATAAATGTATAAATGAAAAATATTTTATAACTATGAACTATGACCTTAAGTTTATCGATAACCATAACTTTAAAAAAAATCCTGGATACTATAGAGTGTAAGGAAATTTAGCGAGAATTGAACAATAACTATTTATTTTGATACATTATAATTTATTTAGAGAGAGAATAAAGAAGAGAAGGAGGGTAATGGATTTAATTTTAGAGTAGACTAGCTGTTGGCGCTTGCTTTGCAATGCATTAGCCCAACCATTTTTATGTATTTATAATATTAAAAAGTATTAAAAAGTAAAAGGTGGAATGGTTCACTACATTGTTGACAACGCAGTTGATTGTAGCGTTTTTGTAGTTCACTGCATGGTTGACTACGTGATAGTTCACTCCGTGGTTTACTACGCAAATTATGATTTTAGTAGTATGACTAGGAGTTGGCGCTTGGTTTGCAACACATTAAATCAACCATTTTCATGTAGTTTTTACATCACAAAGTATTTAAGAAAAAAGGTAACAACAATCTACATAAAATATGAATATATATTTGAAACCTATGCATTAATTTGAATAATGTAATACAATGGGATAGAAAAAAAAATACTATTACAATAGTTCAATATTATTAACTAAGGATGGAGATTGAGATAAAATAGGGAGAGTAAAACTAAAAGAAATAAATAAACAAGTATGAGGGAGAGTTAGGGAGGGAGGGAGAGACTTGAGGGATTTATTTTTAGAGTAGTTTATATTTTTAGAATATGTAATAAGGGGAATCTAAAAAGAAAATCAAATGTAAAAAAGAGATGGGGAGGGAGAGTAAGGGAGAGGAAGAGTAAAATAGGGAGAGTAAGGGATTCTTTTAGAGTAGTAAGTTAATTATAGAATGTGTAAGTATTGAAATCACGAGGAGTCTAAAAAATATTAGAATCAAGATTGAAAAAGAGATGGAGATGGAGAAGGAGGAGAGAGTAAAACAAAAATAAGAAAAACAAGTGAGGGAAAGAATAGGATAGTAGAAAAATACTATTACAATAGTTCAATATTATTAACTAAAGATGGAGATTGAGAAGGAGGGGAGAGTAAAACTAAAATGAATAAATAAACATGTAGGAGGGAGAGTAAGGGAGGGAGAGTAAGAGAGAGAGAGACTCGAGGGATTTACTTTTAGAGTGGTTTATATTTTTAGAATATGTAATAAGGAGAATCTAAAAATAAAATAAAATGTAAAAAAGAGATGGGGAGGGAGAGTAAGAGAGAGGAAGAGTAAGAGAGGGAGAGTAAGGGATTTTTTTAGAGTGGTAAGTTAATTTAAGAATGTGTAATTATTGAACTCACGGGGAGTCTAAAAAATATTAGAATCAAGATTAAAAAAGAGATGGAGATGGAGAAGGAGGGGAGAGTAGAACAAAAATAAGAAAAACAAGTGAGGGAAAGAAGGGAGGGAGAGTAACGGAAAGGGAGATTCAGCTTTTCCACTAATGTCGTTTTAAATTCAAGTATAATTATTACTCCAACACCCGGTGAACCCGAGTATCTATTATAGTCATATCTAATACCCATGAAACCGGGTATCAATACGTCTTCTCACGCATGCTCACGACATTGACAATGTCATGATTGTGAAATGGACACGTTGAACATGTACGTCATTTCAGCTGATTTTTAACTTCACCCACTGTGAACCAAATAAGCCCCCCTCTGTGGAAGGGTTTATTGTGGACACCGAACCCTAACCCTACTCACAAGGTTATCACTACAAGGAGCTCATGCTCCCACATACACAAGATGGCAAGTGGTGGAAGTATTCTCTATCATATGGTTAGTGAAACTTGCTCAACTAAGTTAGGTATTTAATTCAATTAATGCACTTATCTTCACTTCACAGTCCTTGACTCCTACGCCCTTCTTCTGACTTCTCGTTTATTCTTCTTTTATCTTCCTTTTATGGTTCTTTTACTGTTCTTTTACTGTTCTTTTCTTCCCTTTTTATTTATTTATTTATTTATTTTTATTTTATTTTTATTTTATATTATTTTTATTTTATTTTATTTTATTTTATTTATTTATTATTATTATTATTATTTTTTTATTTTATTTTATTTTATTTTTTGTTACGTTCACTTCCACTTTTGGTTCAGGTCCTTACTTCACTTACCCGCCGTTTAATACTGATCAGTGACTTCGATTTACTTCTTAAAGATTGCACGCTATTGGTGTAACTTCAAAGCTTCATAACTTCTGGTGTAATCGTCCAAATCCGGTTTTTTAAACGCCTATTATTACTAATTTGTCACGACCGACTTAATGAGCAATCCACAACTTCAAGTTAACATGTGTATTGACCCCCACCAAGGCGACCAGCAGTCATCTCCACAACAATTACGAAACTATGACAATTCCATACACACTCCACCACAATTCAATTCACCATGCAAGAACCAGCTACTAATGTGGACAATTGTCAATTGATTGGCAATTCATGCCTAAGTTCCAATAACCTAATTTTCCATCATTTGGGCAGCACTTCCGCGCTAGTTTTAACACAAGGAAATTAGGCAACTAACGCAATTAGGAGCCTTCTACAACCAAGAACAATCAGCTTGCACACAAGGAAGAAGGGGGGAAGATCGAGATAACCAAGAACAGAGGGTAGAAACAGGAACAAGGAGACTCCCTGCTCCTTGCTACTCCAGAGCCCCTCGTCTTGTCGTAATCCACAGCTGCTCGTCTTCGCCTCGGTGCTTCCTCAGCCCTTTTGATCGCTCGCCCTGTGCTGCCTCGTGCATGCCAAAGCCTCCTCCGCACCTCGATGTCCGCTCCGCACGCTGCTCCAGCCTTCCGGCGCTCCTCTCCTTGAACACAACCTCCTCGCAGACCCAAAAACCTTGCACTCACATCCTCATCGTACACGGCACCAGCGATTAAGAATTGAACCGCCCCTCCACGGACTCCAGCACCTCTTCCGATCCTGCCCAACCGAAGCGCGCCTTCACACCTTCCGCCCACAGATTCAGGCGTCCCACTCTAGTGCAACAACGACTCAGATCCAGCACAGACGCGACCTCGAACTCGTGCACGTCCCCTCCAATGTTTACAGAATCGACCGCCGCCTTCACTTATGCTCGCTACGGTCCACTCGCAGACGCCGCGGATCGTCCTCCGCTCTCAATCCGTGCGCAACTCCGTTCTGCCGTCGTGGATCCACGCCCGTTCCGTGCAGCGCCCTCGGCGCTCCAGACACAACCCCCGATCTGCAGCTGCACACACGCGAACCCAACCACCTCCGGCACCACTCGCCGAGCCTGCCCACATTTACGAACTTGTTGCACTCTCAAAACCCTACTTCGCACACACTCTCACAGGCGGGGCTCTTCCCCTTCACTCGTCTCCCTCCAACTCACGCTGCGGCTCTTCCGCCATTCCCTTCTCCAGACGCGAGACCCCACGACCCAAAAAAACGAAGGAGCGAAAACAACTTCCTGTCCGCAGTCAACCCAGCGCCCTCCAGCTCCAACGGCAGCCGTGCACGTAACTCACGCTCGAAGTCTAGCGTTTCTTCAGCAGATTCCGGGGAATATTCCCTGGAAAAACCCAAAATTCCCCCTCGCCAGCTCGGGGGAAGGAAGAAAACAAAAATAAAAAAAAGGTTTTTAAAGGTAACTTCGGCATGCCATTAAGGGCAGCCCATGATCGCCAATAATTGGTGCTAATTTCTCCCCTCGTCACCATCTAACTTTTCTAATTTCTTCTAAGGCCATGTGCCACTACTTCGTGCATGGTTTTTAAAAGATTAACTCAAAAGTGGCCACATCATGGTTGCACTCCGCATTTTGTTTACTTTTGTTTTTGTTTATTTAATTACTTATTTGTTTACTTACCTCCTTGGTATTTTAGTGTGTTTTTCCCAAGGTTTCAACCCATTGTGTTAAAAACACATGTGGTTTGAGGTGTCTCCCTTTTTGCAAGAATTCTTTTCGTCTTCTAAGTTTTTCCTTTTTCCTCATTTTTTTTTCTTTTAATTTTTAGGTTTTTAACAAAATTAGATCTCCAATTGGAGATGATGACCTCTTCTAAATTAGGAAATGGCAAGTAAAAGGCCTTTTCAAGCCCTTTAACCACAATGGGTGGTTTAGTCTAACCATCTCACCCTAACTACCACTTTCTAATGCTAACTAGTTAATCTTAATGCCCAAATGACATCGTGAGCCGTTTTGAGGGCTCACACCCACTGTCATCATGAGCCGTCACACCCTTGAGCCGTCCAGCTTGTCCTCTTTGGGTTTTGGGAACTCCAAGAATGAACCATTTCTTGATTTTTTTGGCTTTTGTCTTCGTAATGTCGAAGGTAGTGAGCGGAAGTGGCGGGAGGGGTTTTCTTTCTTGGTTTGCGGAGTCGGCGTCGACGCATTAGATTAGTTTCGTATGCGCTGTGAGAGGCCGTTGGTGTGCGAGGTGAGTGTTGATTTATGTGAGGGACGTTGAGCGTGCCGTGGAGAGGTTGTTAACTGGATATGGACTGAAGGTCAGAGAATAGGACTGAAAGAGAGCGAATGCGTTAGGAAGAGAGTTGAAGAGCGCCTAGGTTCAGCAGCCAAGAGTGAACGATGTTGCGGTTGAGGGTGACGTCAACACGAACGACCACGACGTACGGGTGCGCCGATTCGGCAAGTGAAGAGGTATGTAAAGTCTCAAAAATGGCTTTCAGTGAAATTTCAGTTGAATTTGCACAGGACTTCATAGAATCGTCACTGGAGCAGGTGTAGGCTTCGGTAAGCTTCATTAGGGTTCGAGAGAGTCGAATAGTACTGATGTTGATAATCGTTTGAGCGAAATAGAAGGGTTTAGGGTTTAGAGTTCTAGTGTTCTGTGCATTCAATTTCGAAGGGCCGATATTGAGGAATTTATGCAGTGTTGAAATTTATTCCACCGAATTCCTGTATGTCAGAACTGGACCATACATTCTAGGGCATTTGAGAGATTGTATAGTTTGTCGTTCTGAGTTGTTGAATGCTTATGTACTACAGAGTTGTGTATACGCTTTAATCCAGAGCAGTTACTGGAGGAGATTGCGAAATGGCGACTACAGCAGCGACGTCGGATGAGACTGCGTGGGATGGAAATCGGTAAGTATACACAATCGAACTGTTTATGCTCAGTCCGGGCGACCAGGTGGGTTTCCTTTTTTTGAGTGAGTTCCGAATTAGTTATAATTTCGGAGTGGACGAACACTTGAATGATTTTGAAAAACCTCAGAAATTGCGTACTAGAATTCAGCTGTCTGTTTGGCTATAGTCGATTGGTTTTTTGTTGTCCCGTGAACATATTTGTATATCTATTCATGAATATGCGAATGATTTTGGAATTCCAGGAATGTTTGAATGTGTTTTTCCTCACTGAGTCTGTCGAGTCTGGTTCGATTCAATGTATATAGTTAAATTCATGTAGAGTCGTCAAATTTGGCGTTCCATCGAAGCATTAGTGGATTCTTCTTCTAGTGTGTAAGGTCGAGCTATAACAGAATTGTGTGAGCTCATTTGATACATATATTTATGTTCTCAATTATGTAACTTGTTATTTAAGTATGTCAAACTTCAAGAGTTACACGTCAAACCTCTCTGTAAATGAATGTAAATATTCGAGTCCTGATATGATCCGATTAGTGCTTCGAAGTGCCGTACGTGCTTCTGCCGGAGATCTCCGGCTGAAAATACGGAGTTCCAGTAATCACCCGGAGTTCTCCGGATGATGTAGCGATCAGATGAATATGTATTCCCTATACAGGCGTTAGTTATTCTCGAAAGCAGTCGAAGATCTCCGGACGTATCGAAACAGTGGAAATTCGCGTTGAGGGGTCATTAACCGGAGATCTCCGGTTCAGGTCAGAAATAGACCCGTCAGAGCAGCCAGGATTCGTTCCTTGTCGGATGCACTCGACTTCCCCAAATCAGCCGGAGATCTCCGGGTACTGTCCCCTGATGGCACTGTGATACAGATTTGGAAGCACGATTCATGGTTTCAACATCTAGGAACTTGTCAGGTGATTTTGTTTCGGATTCTTGTTATTGACCAGACAATTGCATCGATTCTAAACTTCCTGCCTCTTCTTTCAAAATCATCTTGCGGGGATTCGTGGACAACCACACTTCCGACTGAATGTCGACCCGGGAAACTTGGGGCATTTGTAGAGTATTGGCTCCCTGAGTTTGACTATAGAGGGATACACAATGTCGGCTACGTATACAATTGCCGAAAGAGCATAACCCAGTGGGGCATCAAGCTCATTAAAACCCCTGACGGTGCCTGGGAATTCGTCCCTCAGCTTCGGATTGGCAAACGGGGTCACCCCGACATTGGTCTCCAGGTTCTTGAGTTGCAGGGTTTTGATGACGAGGTCACTCTCGTTATTGTCCAGGAGAACGTGGACTCCTCCACCGAGCCACATATATACGGCTTGATCCTTGAATCATCTAAGATTTCGGATGAGATGGTGGAGACCTGCCAGAGTGAGAACTTTTTATTTGCCCCTCCAACGGGTGATATGTGGTATCCGGAGTACGTGAATGAGCAGTGGAAGTGGATGGCTGAAGCACAAGAGAAGTCCCGAATGCCCGTTCAAGACGCAACTCCCAATCTGTCTCTGACACCAGCATCGACCTTGGCAAGAAAACGCAAGACCACCTTGAAGACTTGGACCCCAGGTTCTTCATCGCGGGCGGAGAAGGGGAAGAAAGCGAAGGCCGATGAGCCTGGCCTCGCGATCGAAAGGTGCCTGAACTTCACACAGGCTGACCTCACCAAAATGAAGCGGACTGAAGTGGAAGCAATTGGTAAGGTACTCGACGACGCGTTCAAAAACGTTTACATACACAATAATAAGCCTTTGACAGTAGAAGACCCTGACACGAAGAAGGATGTCGTGAAGCTCGTTCATTTCGATAAGCTGCACCGGGCCCCCCCTGGAGGATTAGTATATAGGGGCATCCAGAAAGAACGGCTTGAAGGAATTATCAACGCAGTTCGCGCGTCTTCGAAGGCCACGGCACCTGAGATTCACATTCGAGTCCTGCCACTGAAGAAGAAACCTGAAGGAAGTAAGGTAGAGTTTTTCGCGACCAAGCCGACGAAGGAGGACTGCCTGAGGGACTCGACACACTTTTACATTATCGGAGGTCAGCATACTGTGGCGGCGCACAAGGTTCTGTCACACGAATTGCCAGCAACGTGGACGCTCGAAGAGATCTCCCACTTCTCTATCATCCCGGTTTGGACAAAACCGGACCCCAAAGACATGACCCTCCTACAGCTCTCGCGCGCTCTTAACCAAGATCTGATGGGTTTGCGGAAGGAGCAGAGTTTCACTGAGCAGCTGCAGACGTGCAGAGTGAAGTGGTTTGAGTTCGGTAAACCAGCCCCCCAACTGTATGGTCGTCCTCAATCTGACGCATTCTCGGTAAATAACCATTCTTAACCTGAGAATATTTTTTATTCCGTGGATGTGCTCTATCCTCACAGCAACCAAACCAATCATCCGGAGATCTCCGGCTGCTTACACCCTGTAATTGTTTTCATTGCAGACGTTCCAACGGCAAGTGGTGCCAATGGTTTTTACACACCTCGGTAAAACAGACCCCAAAGACGCGAAGGTCCCACTTCTATTTGAGATGGATGATGCGGTGGTCCAGAAGTGGATCCGAATCGACAGGCTGTTCGTCGCTGGAGTCTTACCACACTCCAACGGGAAGACGGGGGACCCAGCTAAGCTGAAGCGGAAACCTCTAGTGCAGAACGACTTCAAGCCTCTTTACAAAATGCGCGCTGAAGACCTAGACCACCTCGCGGAATTAGTGCTCGAGAAGAAGGTTTGTGTGAAGTCCTCCAAAGCGGCAAACCAAGGTACTATGAAAGGGCAGGCGGAGACTCTCGAAAACACGCCGAACAGAGAGAAGAGAGTCCGTGCAATGAAGAATGAACTCATGCTTAAATACAAGTCGCACCCCCTTCCCTCGAAGTCTGCTGACTTCGTCCCATACACGAAGGAGCAGTGGGACGCATTTGCCGAAGACAGGAATATTGGAAGGGTCCAGCTCGAGTCCTGGGTCGACGCCGCTAATCACTCTGCCAAGGGTAAAGCTTGGCTTGAGGGTCGACTGAAGGCGATAAACAAGGATACCGACCCCACTCCAGACTTCCTCGTGTCCATTTGGAGTCAATACATCATTGAAGATGCTGCCGAGGCCACACCCACGGATGATATGTCCCTGTTCGACTCCAAATACACCTGCAGGGTTATGCCTGACAGTGGGGGCGAGATCGCCGAAGTACTTATCATGCCGGACATTCAGCAGTGGCGTAACGTCACTGATCCTCACTTTTACTTCTTTTTCCTTTACCGCGTTAAAGACGACATGTGCCGTGCACAGGTGCTAGATGTGTTTGACTTCAGAACCATTTTCGACCATCTCGAAGTGGACACGAAGGATGGGCGGACGAGGGTCAGATCACCGTCGGTTCTTATCACTGACGTCGCAGGATTCGTTGAATTAAAGAGGTACATCAGTCTTCGGCAAAGAGAGTCCAGAGGCAAGGTAAAATTGTGGGCAACGCATGTCGTCTACTACTTCCCCCACCCTGGTGATGGATTTCTGGTTCCAGTAACTGGGGTCGAGGAGACAGTATACTGCGTATTCCTGTGTGAATACGATTCAAGCGAGACGCCTGCTCAGTCATTCAAGAGGCTCTTCAAAGGCCACCCCGAAAAAATGCCGGCCTTCTTTTCAGCCGCTCAACATAAAGAAACCATCCAGCGCTGGAAGCAAACCGGTGTCCCACAACTGAGGATCTCGGTCCTCGATTCGCTGTTCACGGGATACATCAGAGAGGGTATGGTGGTCGTCAATGTTCATGGAGGACCACATATTACATACCTCGGCTTGGTAAGCAAGACATCCTTCCCAAGCAATCCAATGTCTAAGATTTCCGGTCCCCATACAGTTATATGAATTGGATATCGCCGTCCTAAGTTTTTTTTGGTTTGCAGACTCACGACGCGCGGGTCCTCGAGATTGTGAACAGCGAAGATGCCAAAGTAAATGCCGAATCCTGCGCAGAACAAATATTCAAATTCCACTTGAATATCTTAGCTGACGTTACCGACGCCGATCTTGAGGAGTTAGTGGAGACTGACATCACTGAGTCGACCCAAGGCGCTGGGGTTCAAACACGGGCTATGTCGAGGATGAATTACACCGGCGAGGTATAACGCCTACGGATACTACCTGACCCGGAGATCTCCGGATGATTATTCCATTCGGATGCCCTCCATTCTTTAGGACTCGTCTTTATCATTGCCATGTTTATTTTTAGTTCCCCCGGTAGACTCGGACAACTTTGAACCGGAGATCTCCGGGTGTATGATACCGTTTCATTTCGTATTGCGTTTTAATGTATTCCACACTGACTTCGTCAATGTGACGCAGACGACTGATGCCACGATGCTTGATGTTGATGTGCGGAATGAACCAAGTTCATCAGCGGTTCCCAATTTTAGACTCGAGTCCTTGGCTACAGCCGCTCGGATCATCGGTGCGGGCACCCCAATCGACCCATTGCAGGTAAATGATGATGAACCACATCTTGCTGTCAGGCGTGCCTCGCCTAGTTCAACAAGCGACTCTACTCTGGACGGTAGACGGCGTCCCTCTCAAATGGAAACCAATTCGCATTCCGATAGGCAACGTTCTCCTCCGCCAGATTTGGACGATGACAGGGCAATGTCCGATCGCCTGGAGTTCGACCACACCCACAGAGCACCCGGAGATCTCCCGCTAGACAACCCTTTCACGACGCGTCCTGAAGTAGAAGTTGTGTCCAAGACTGCCGAGGACCTGACTTTGCGTGACACTGATCACACGATGGATGAGGCATCAGCGCAACAAACATTGCGTGAATTACAGGTTATGAGCCCTCCGCGCAGCCCTCCACGGAGCCACGGGCAGCTGGCTCAAAAAGAGAAGAAGAAGGCAATCGCGAAGAATCCTGTGCCGAAACTTCCTCCTCCTCCGCCTACAGTTCGGACAAGGGCCCAGAAAGATAAGGTGAACAATTACTTGTCCATCAAACCTTCTTGATTGTTCTCAAGACAGTGCACTCTCTGCAGACCGTGTTCTTACCACTACATTACTGGTATTCAGGTGTCGGACGGATCAGCACAGTCGAAGGATGTCAGTGGCAGAAACCTCGCACAGACTGCTGAAGTCGCTGGTGTAGCTCAGACTTCTAGGGATACTACACCTACTGTCCCAGGTGCCTAATATGGACATTCATACTTACGTGCCATCATCTATATAGTGCTCATTCTTTCATCCAGCATTTCTGGGTTCTGAGTGCAGGACACTTTTATATGTATCTTTGCAATTTCTCTAAGCTGTACAAGTTCCTCATCTCAGCCGACGTACTCGTATTTTGGGTTCAGGTCCGAAGAAGTTTACGACGATCGTCCGAGAGCCTCCAATCGAGGATCAGGTAACACAACAACGGGTTTATCATGTCGTGTTTGACTTAAATGGAGTTCTTGTGCAAAGGGGGGAATTTAAACAGGGACAACTGAGAGACATCAAAGTAAGGCCTAGTTCCACTGAAATCCTGAACTTCGTGGGAGATAAGGCTACTGTCTCATTCTGGAGCAGTGTACTGGAAAAGAATATTGTGGATATCATCAAGGAGTTGCGCAAGAAAGGTGCTACCATTCCGGAAGGCGCCAGAATCCTGACACAGGCCGATTGCACAAAAACATCATATATGCTTCCATCTCATCCAAAGAAGCCAATTTTCCTAAAGGACCTGACAGTTTATAATAGCAAAGCGTCGCCCACATCTCCTAAGGATGTCTTGCTTGTGGACGATACCCCACTAAAGAACATCCTTAACGATCCCTTCAGCGCAGTTCATCCGCCATCATGGACTGGGAATTCGGGTGAAGCCTGGTTGACTACCATGTTTCTCCCATGGCTCTCCGGACTGCTAGCGTCAAATGAGGATGTTCCCGACTTTGTTAGACGGAATCAATTGAAGTTTGCCAGTGATCCAGTAGACAAAAATTCCACTCAGGCTCGCTCCGTGGTGAAGGGCATAATTTCGGCGCCTTAGAACAATGAAATATACTGGATAGTATTAACTCTATGCTTTGTAAATGTTTCGTCATGAATGTCTGTCGGATTTTGACCTTTCAATTTTGAAGACAAATGTTCTTGTCAGTAACGTTATTTGTTGAGGTCCTTCATTTTATTTGTTATTGTTGGTGTCTCGCCCCCAAACTTCACCCTTAATATCTGTGAACTCTATTGAGTATTCTCCTGACCATTTCCACTGCAGAATGTTGGTCTGGGAGGGGCACCCGGAGATCTCCGGTCCAGGATGTGACTTGAGTTCCTCCTACCATATTTTCTCTTCTTTTCAATGTTCAATTTCTAATTCTATGGTCGTGCCATCTATTTCGCAGGTCGTAATCATATCTCTCCGTGGTCCTCTCTGCTCGAACGAGGTCCTTGACTCGGCCAAGTCCCGATCCGCACAGCTGCCTTCCTTTGATGACACCGCAGATGTTATTCGAATACTACTGCGGTATTTCAATGTCGGGATCTGGTCTCCTATGCGTCCAGATAGGCTCATGGAGGCGGCCCAAGTGTTATTGCCCCCAGACATCTTATCAGATATTCTTTTTTGCTATGCCAGCAAACATACTCGAAGGCCTAGCTATGTTAGGTTTCTCCACATCTTTAAGAAGGCCTCATTTAATCCTAGAACAAGGCATTATTTGTGGCCTAAATCTGTTGTTGTTGCAGATCTAGATCCATTCAAGAATCCTAGAAAGGCTATAGTTCATTATCTAACATATGGGAGACACCATATAGGACGGGTAGAGGGCATCTGTAAAGCATTAAAATTAGAATAGTTGATTCGATTCTTCGTAGATTACACGCGCCTCTTATCAACGGCTACCCTTCATATTTTGTATGACACTTTCTTATAATGAAACAGTTTAGTACTGGACTCTTACTCTGATTTCATCCGGAGATATCCGGTTGCATGTTCTATCAATTGCGAGTAATTTCTGTCCGCATCTCTGTCCCATTTTTCCCAACCACACATTTGTGATGTAGAGTATGTCCATTAATTTCTGTTTTCAGGACTCGGTTCTTCTTCTGGTTTCCACTTTGATATTCACCCGGAGATATCCGGCTGCATGTTCCGGACTCACGTATTGTCTAAATTCAAATTTGGTCGCTCTAGCCATTTCTTCCTTCATAAGTGTCATTGGAGATGCATTTAATGCTTGGAAAGTACTCGAAACTCCTCGGCTTTTACGCTTCACTTTCATTTATGAGGCACATCTCCGGATCTTTCTTTTAGTCCTTAGTCCAGAATTCACCTCATAGTCCAGAAATAGTTGAATTGAGCATACTACCACTTAGTGGCGTCTCATGCATTTGGTAAGTGGCTTCTCAAGCAACTTGCAAGTTCCTTGGAAAATATCTTGTAAGTGGCTTTTCAAGCAATTTGCAAGTTCTTCTATGCCAACTCATGGGCACCACTTGTCATTGCTTATCCCATGCAAGACATGTGGGTTGGTCCTACTTCTTTGACCTTGAGAGATACATGCACCAGTCAAGTTTCTTTCACCTCTCTTCTTTATTCTCCCATTTACTTTCCTCTCTAAATCTACCTCAATCTATCTCATCGTTTTAGTTGTTTGTTGAAAAGCTTAAGGCATGTTTCCCATAAACAAACAAGGCACTCTAGACCTTGATTAAAGTAGTAGAGCGCCGAAATTGCCATTGCTGTACATTCCAAATTCTTTCTTCTACCAATGGATGCAAATTGAGGAGTTTTGCATCGACGGACTGCTTTCCAATTCGTGGAACAATTTTGTCACAGTCCTTTCTACGAGTGTTGATATCGTTAACAACAACAATGGATCAGCTTTGACATGAACTGCATCACTGACTCGCGCTTTGAAACTTGCAACGAACAAGGGGTCTCAGGCGCTAAGAAAATTTGATCCACGGGAATCATATGGATTGACAAACAAGGACTGTCCGATGATGGCCAACATGATGATACGCAAAGAAGGTTCTATGAAATCCTCGAAGGGACAAAAAGGCTTGTTGTTCTTAATAGTCTTCAAGACCTCTGTTTTAATGAGGAGAGGCTAAGAGTATTAAAAAACGTGTTCATGCACAACTTTTAGGGGAAGCTGCTTTCACATAAGATAATAAAAGAATCGTATAGAGAGGCGGAGAATGAGGACTTTGCTGCTAACCACAAGATTCTCGAGGATGTACTTTTGACTGGTACAACAAATTGAGCCAAGACAAAGGTGGACTAATATACTTCTCAAAGTAGACTCCTAATTTGAATCCATGTGATGTGACTGAAATTATTGCACCCCTGCTGAAAACTATTATTTGGTAGCTTAAGGACAGTGAGAAAGATAATGTAGGTAGTTGTCGCATATTCGGACAAGAACTAGATCAACAAATGGATGACTACTATTGAGTCAAGATGGTGGATAAGAAATTGGTGATTTGAAGACAATCTTGATAGGCGAGTCTCTAAGAAACTTTGTGGGAGTCTCAAACTCCCACTTGGTTGCCCCTACCAAAAAAATTAGTTAAAATAGGATTTATAGTCTTAATTAACTAGAAAAGTAGTTAGAGTTATGTAGAATTAGATTAGATAGCAAATAGCGAAAGAAATAAAACCACGTCTTAAATTAATTAGTTTTTGTGCGCAAAAAACCTAAAAGAGCATGTCCGAGAAAGTCTCCGAGACAAAGTTCCAAATCACTAATTAGTGCTAAATTAATTAGTAAAGTCTTTGCCAAATACATAGACTATTTAGTAGTGTTTCTTTTTAGTTTAGTTATTAGGTTTTCTTTCTAATTTAATTGTGGTAGTAAACGTAGACTCTTATTTGAAAGAGTAAGGATTTCATTTTATATGAAACAAGAATATAACAAGGAGAAAAGAGAAGACACAAAACGAAAAGAATAAGAGAAAAATAAAAATACTGGTTGATAACCGGCCAATACCAAGTACCAACCGGACATTGAGAACTGACCGGGTACCAACCGGGTACCGGCTAGAAACTCGGGGCAACCCGGGTACTAGCCCGACCAGTCCTCCACCGGGAGGGTATAGCTCTGGCATGGGGGGGCAGCAACAAGGCATGGGAGGCCGAGTCTCAAGGACTCGGGCTTTAACCCCAGTGGCTAGGCACAGCTGGCCGACAGCTCTTTCTGACCTCTCTCTTTTAGCTCTCACCGACTCCCCCTCCCAACTCTTCCGGACCCCCTCTCTCAGTTCTCTCTCCAACTTTCTCCCCCACAAGTCTACTCCTCTCTCCCTCTCAAAATTTTTCCTCTATCTCTATCTCTATCTCTATTTCTCTCTTTCTTTTTGGGATTTGGGTTTTTTTCAAGTAGAGTTTTTTAAGAAGAAGAGGAGGTAGTGAAGATAGAGGTAGTGGAGAAGAATTGGTACAACCAGGAGGAAGAAGAAGAAGAGGCTTTTCAAGTATCTTGAAGAAGAAGAAGAGGTGCGCACAACCTAGGGTTTGGTGGTGGTGGAGATTCCTAGGGTTTAGAGGTGGAGGAAATTTGTGGCCAAGGCGAGAAGATAAATGAGACAAAGAAAGGAGGTTGCGGGTGCAACAAAGAGTTGAAAATCAAAGGTGATTCTTACCCATGTTGGATTTCTCTTGTTTGTGCAAATTTCTTTGTTTGTAAGTCTTTTTCTCTCTTTTTCTACAAGGGTGACCCCCAATAACATCCTCCCTGGTCTAGAGAAAAAGTCCCCCATTGGACTCTATTTAGACCATATTGTGACATGGTATACATGAAAGTCTACGTTGGTGTCATATTAATTGTTTTCTATTCTTCTAGCCTTGTGGCAATCTTTCTTTTAAGTTTCTCTATCCTCCTATATTTTTTAGGTCTTGCCCACATTTTCTATCTTTTTTTGGGTCTAATCGGTCAACCTGGAAAACCTCTTTCTAAGTCTTTGTCTCCCAAGATCTCTCCTTGTGATGATTTTATGTGACCTTGTGTCGTTAGTGTGCTGCTAGATATGTGAGACACCTATATCCACATATTCTAGCAAAGTATTCCGAAGTAGTCCACCGATTGACCGGTAGACTTGTGTTTCCGGGCCGGATTGGAGTTTGTGACAAGTTAATAGGGAGATTCGTGGAAGTACAGGCATTTCGAGGATTTTGTCCACCTTGACCAACATGGCTCTAACGGTGTCGAAAACTCTTTTGAAGATTGACCCGAACAAGTTGAAGGGGACTACTAAAGGTGTACAATTGGAGGAGGACCTCATCCGGATGGGGTGCAGAGGACTCTACAAGAAGCCGTAGGTACTCTAGAGGGGACGTGCGGTGTCGGAGTTGCAGCCTCCCGGGACGTCTCGGGGAGCCTACCGGGCCAATTCTTGGTCTTGGACCAGGGATGTACGGTGTGAAGTGTACTCTCTTCGTCAAGAGAATGAGTGGATATTTAGAGTCAACCAAAAGCTGCTAGAAGAACATGTATCGCATCCTTACAACACATTGGAATGCTACATGAGCAACTACTTCACGAATCACCGGTTGAGAAGGGCAATTGAGTTTCTAAACCCAATCCTCCATCCCAACTGTCGTGAAAGGGTCACGACCCGGTTGGCCACCGCCTAGATCGAAGCATTTTTCAAAGAATCCTCTCCGGGTTGGGGATCTTTGTTGGTTAAGGCAAATTTGCCTCAACTTTGGGCAGTTCAACAAGATGGAGGCTCCAAGACATTCTTGACCCCCTATCTCATGCATTTGCATGAGCACCACTATTGTTTGAAATCGGATGAGAAGAAGATGTGGAGACAAGGGATGTCTCTTCCAAATCACCCTCCCCGGGATCTTCTTCAACAAACGAAGACCCGTTGGTGTTATTGGCAACTCCCGGAGAAGCCTCTTTGTCTCAAGCAATTCCAAGCGAGGAAAGGACATCCCGGTCTCACCAAGAGAAACCACCTCAACCACCCGGGGCATCCAAAAAACTCATTCTTGTGGAGAACATATCCAAGTTCAAGGGAGAAGTGACCCGAGAGATCCAAGAGATGGAGATAGAACTAATGGAGACAAGAGGACTTCATAGGATTTTCAGGAAGATCTTTGAAGTGGAAGACAACCAGGACATCTTATTGGCGGCCTGGGAGAAGCTGGAGCTTGTGGCCAAGTTTAAGAGGGATCTCCAGGCCGCTCAAAAGAAGATCCACGACTCAAAGGCTAAGTTCCAAGAGACCATTATGACGTTAACCAAGATGCTTGCCGAGCGACCAAGTACCACCACATTGTTGCAAGACCGAAGTCCACCACGGAAGAAGACGAAATTGGTCTACACCAAATCTCACTCTTTGGAGGAGAATGACCCACCCGCTTAAACACCGGTGACTCTGGTAGATTTCCCATCCTCCAACAAGTGGGGCGTGAAGGTCTATGAAAGAAAACAAAACCTCTCGGTAACTTCTACCGGGAAGGAACCGGTTAACTTCCTGTCCTCACCCCCGGAGTCCTTGGTGGAGTCCTCTGTGGCTATACTAATTGAGCTCAAGGAGACTCCGCTTGAATCTGTAGCAGGGTTACCAATCCAACGTCTTGGGGAGTCTAAGAGCGTCCTAGGACGTCGTACGGACGAGGACGTCTGGACGTCACGACGGACGCACCGTCCGAGGGGATAAAAACCATTTACAGAAGGCCCTGGTAAGTTTTCTGGACCGTTGAATTCAACGAAGTGCCACGCGGCAGGATTGCAGCCGCCAAATTCCGATCGGGCGTCCGATCGGTTGCTACCGTTGGGGCGATCAAACGGCACCTCGGCCGTCTGCCCGATCGGATGGCCAACGGACCGATCGGACGGCCGCGATCCAATCGCACGGGCACACGACGGCCGTCCGATGACGCGGACGGCCGCCTGACCTTTCGATTAGGCGGCCGATGGGCGGACGGCTGTGGTGGCGGTCGACCTTATGGCCGTCCACCCTCCTTTCTCTCTCATTTTTTCCTTCCCCTCTCAAAAATATATTTTTGAGTGGATGCGGAGTGGCTTTGGCTGGCAATTTTCCATCCATTGGCTCACCATCTTTAGGAGGGATAAAGTGATTCACATTAGGGGGGGAGGTTTTGTCGTTTTTTTAAAAGTTTTTCTAAAAACTTGTACTAGTTTCGAAAGGTGGCATTTTAAAGAAGATGCCGAAGGACAATAAGAAGCAGAAGGTTGCAGACTTTGGTCCAAAGCTTCATCCTATCAACAACGTTCTATCTCAGGCTTGCAAGATTTTCCTCATAGAACTGATTGTCAGATTCTATGAGGTAAATACTTTTCGATCATTGGAGAGCAAGTACGTTAGATATCGGGATGAAGGCTCCAAGAAGTTTCAGAGGGACATGTGGCAGCACATGATAGACGTGCTTCAAGCCCCTGTGTGGAAGACGGAGACCCAGAAGCGGGGGTTTTTTAAGTTCATGGATGCTAGAGTGCAGGATGCACTCTCGATTGCCAAGAACTTGTTGACCAAGTTTAGGAGGTTCAATCGCGTGGCTGATGGGGATTTCAACGACGTCCTGTTGAAGGCCGATTTGTTCGTGGCCCAGATGAAGCCATTCGCCAAGAATCGAAACAGACGTGGCTCCGTGGGATGGTGGAAGTCGACGAAGGGGCACTAAGAAGACTTGCTGCAGAAAGCTCATCTGATTGCCATTCCGCCAACAGCACGGTAATATGGATGAACAATGTCAGTCCGAGAGGTGGATATGCCACCATTTGCAAAGTCTGCATTGAGGGTGCTCTGGGCATTGAACCATTCTGGGAAATTGCCGCCAAATTGTCGAACCAATCGGAGACACCGCCGGACTTGGCAAAAGTGGAGCATCAGAATGAGTCAATGGCGGTGAGGATTCCACATTCGGATGTCATCCGATTCGTGGCCATTCATCCGGCGAGTACGAAGACTATGCGTACTGGTGGAATGGCGAGACAATTCAAGTGATGCTGAACTAGGATTCCGATTATGCTGACGATGTCTATATACATTTGAACTATGGGAGATACTCCGAGGATAAAGTTATTTGAGCTCATCAGTTGGTTCGTTTTCGCAAAAAACGGACCGAGCTTGCGTGGGCGTTATTGCACATCATGAACGAGGTCCACAAGAGCAACAATCTCCACAACGACTTGACTTCGGACAATATCCTCCTCCACTTCCCTCTAGATGAATTGCGAGTGTATATTGGAGTATGCGATTGGGGCATGACTACGAAGGTTACCAAACCAATGCAGTCTCTTTATACGTTCACGAATTGTGAAGACATGGCCGAGACTCTGCGAAGGCGATGGTGGGTGGATTTGAGGGTTGCGTACTTGCACAAACCAGATGCGTATGTGCAAATGATTTTGAAGTTATCGATGGCTTTGGAGGAGTTCGCTACGGCCCGAATAGCGCAACGAATCAACGGGCGAACAATGTCCATGGGCTACGAGAAATTGCAACGTGAATCTCGAAGTTCCGTAGTATTCTCAAATCAAGAATTTGCGAATACATTTCATATGTACATGGAGAGAGTCTGTAGCGTAGACCGAAAGGGTGCTAAAGGGTTGTTTCATATCATTACACGCTTCAGCGACACATACAATTGGCCCACGCCTCATGAGCATTTTCGGTCCACGTATTAATAATACATAGGTTTTACTTTATTGCTTTTGGCATAGTTAGACCGTATTAGATAGCATGCACTTTTTAAGGTGACTATAGCAATAGTCTTAGACTAATATGTACTGCATGCCTTTGAAATTTGGGCACAACAAGTAAAAAAACTTTTTTTCATATAGCCGTGCAAAGACCGACATTTATTGTATTTTATATGGTTTTGCTTGTGGCATAGTTCCGATTTTTTAACTTATCAAAGTGTTCTATTTCAGAATTCTTGTAGAATTTTTTTTAAAAAAAATCACCTCAAAATATCCAAATCCAACCTTATGATGATATTTCCCTACACACCAATTTTTAGAGGTAGAAAAGAACTGTAGCATATTCAAATCAAGTGCGCAAATACTGGAGTTTAAAAAATGCCATTCCACGTTTTACTTTTTTGTGATTGAATTTGTTTCCAATTGATAATCCAAACTATGAGTAAGAAGGTTTTTATTACATGTTGTTGAAAAAGCAAAATGTGTAAAATATGACGATCTCTAGGTTTTATGTAGAAAAGACGTATTTCAAATTTTATGAGTTTAAGTTCGAATTTTTTGGATAGTGCCCATGGCACTAAATCATACATAACGTCAACCATTATATGTTTTGTGAATGTAATTTAGCATTTCTAGAAATTACCCCCATTTGAAACGCCTCCTCAGACCCGACTCCCTACTCATTCAACATGTCTCCTATATCCCCTAAGGTACCGTGGAACGAAGCTATTTTGCGTGCCTTGAGCCGTGAGCCATGAGCCGTGAGCCTTCGTTCGCGAGCCTAAAGCAATAAATTTGGACCGTTTTTGGAAAAGAATATCATTAAAGTGAAAGTGAATGTAAACAAAAGT
Organism: Bryoerythrophyllum caledonicum; assembly: GCA_963971425.1. NCBI lineage: Eukaryota > Viridiplantae > Streptophyta > Bryopsida > Pottiales > Pottiaceae > Bryoerythrophyllum > Bryoerythrophyllum caledonicum. Next base: position 30,392,874 of record OZ020514.1, on the reverse strand, counting down.
TGTAAAAAAGTGAAAGTAAACAAAAGTTGTAAAAAAGTGAAAGTAAACAAAAAGTAATTTTTTTTTGAAAGTTTTCCATATAGTAACATTTCAATTGAAAGTCTTAACTATCATATGAGGATAAGGGCCTATTATCGTGGAATTCCTTGTAAAGTATGGGTTGTCGTCCAAATAATGAATTGTCACAAAGATGATATGTACCCTATGACCGTGTAAGGGTTACACAACATATTGTAATAGAAGACATATTATATATAGATTGTACTACATAAGATATAGTCTTATGTAGTATTAAAAACTAGGAAATTGATTCCACACTTCATTAGAGCAAACGAAGAAGCCGTGAATTTAAACATGCTTTTACTCAAATATGATCTAGGTTTCTTAGAAGATGTGAAGCTTCCTTGACCCTACGCCTCTTCAGTAAGGGAGGTCCCATATATCTACACGCCATGTGCACTGATTCAGAATGAACAGGGCGGTGTATAGGCATATCGGATCTGTCTTCCTCTCCTTGAAGGCTTTCAATGACCAGTCAATGAAAGAATATTCTTGTTTGGAAGGAACGCTATATGTAGTACTCTTCTTGAGAAGAATTGTTCCCTCATAATCTCCCTTGGACTCTACAACGACCACTACATTGTCTTCCCTCTCCGCATTACTCACATCGGCCATACGTGTCACAAGTGCAGCATTCGTACAACCTTCATCATCCTCATCTTCCCTATCAACCTCGTCTAGCAATTGCTCTATCAACCTCGTCTAGCAATTGCTCTAACAACCTCGTCTAGCAATTGCTCTAGACATCTTCGAGGATGACAATCTCATCTCCACAAAAGTTAGCCATTTCTACAAAACTAGTACGTAATATTTCTCCAATACATTATTGTAAACCTATACAATAGCAATAAAGGGAAGGGGATGCAATCCTTATAGGTAGGGAGTCTTTGAATTTGGGGTAGACATTCATTTTAGGTCATACCAATGTAGTAAAAATTGAAGGATCCTTACACCACAACTAAGGTGGGCCAATAAAACCTTATAGATTACACCACATAAACATAAAAAAGCCTTGCAGATTAGTTAGACGTTAAAAAAGAACACGAATAAGACCGGCAACTATCATAGGTAGTTGAAAATAAAGCGTTGGGGGGTGGCAAACACTCCAACAGAGAGTGTTATTTTATATCCACATCACGTCCCACAGGTGCACCTTCCTTGTCGGGTTTTTTTTGACCTGGACAACAGCGCGAGCGGCGGTGCTATTTTCATTAAAAGCAACCGAAGAAGGAAACAACTCAATACTATCTTTGTAAACTCTAAACCATGTCCACGATTCCTAGGATTGAACTATCTCGAACACTGCCACTAGCTACCTGCTATAATACAATAACATGGAAATATAAGAGGGCAAAGAAAAAAAATTAATTACATGGAAACTCAACCTAGGAGAACAAAATTAGCATGTAAAGCGGTCTGATGGGGGCGCTAATAGGCTTAGGCTATTGAGGCCTGTGAGGGAGGAAAAGTGAAGACGCATAGTTAAATCCCTAAGGTACCGTGACAGTTTCGCACCAAAACACTTCAGAATTGTTTAATTCTAATGCAATGATTCAAGAAGGAAAAAAAAACTTTTAATTCTAGTTTTGACCAAAGGATCTCATATATGACTTAATAAGTAACATACTAACAAAATTTCATAAACTTTGAGCGCACGAATTGAAAGATTATATTACTGTTTATAGGAAAACAACTGGTTCATTTCCTTTCCAGCGTTCGGTGGATTAGCAAACTTTGACTTCACTTGGTGTCAAATATTTTCACTACACAAGGTATAAATCCATTACCATCGTGTTGAGCATGATGTTAGTTCCTTCTTCACCAAATTTTAGAGGTAGAAGAAAGGTGTGTAGCATATTCAAAACAACTATGGAAGGAGTGGAGGTTTGAAAATTGCCAATTTGTGTTCGCATTTTGTGTGAAATAAATATGTTTTAGATTGATAATTCAAATGGTCTGTAAGAAGATTTCCACTACATATTCTTGTGCAATACAAAATTGTCTAAAACATAAAGATCTCTAAGTTATATGTGGAAAAGAAGAAGTTCTTTTGGTACCTTGTCCGACAATGTGTGACAATGTGTTAAAATGTTTGACTTGGGTTAATATGCTATTTTTCACAAAAGACAATTATATATTTTTTCATTATGAAGGGAAAAATATGTCTTGTTAGTATTGAAAATCTCACATTCAATAGAGTGTCCTAGCAAAAGTTTTTCGAGGTGCCAAAAGAACTTGCTCGGCAAATTCGAAATTCGAAAGCCTATAACCTTTTCATGAAATGTCAGATTTAGGATGAAATTGATCTCCCACTAATGTCTTAGTAATGTCCTTCTACAATAAATCTTTCAAAGTAGATTGTTGGAAATTGACATCAAAGGAACCTGATCAAACTTTTAAAAAGTCTAATTTTGATACTTGGTCCCTAAGGGGTTAAATTGGACTTGAAATTGTGACATATTAGACAATTGTTCTAGATGAACGCACCATATAATTCACGGCATATTTTATTTGTGGAGGAACTTTAGGAATGATTGGAGATGGATTAAGCTCAACTCAATATGTTGAGATTTCAATATGCGTTAGACTTAAAGTAAGAACGGATGGTAGTAGAAATTAATTGTCATTCCATTTCCTTGCTAAAATTCTGCCATATTATTTGACCTACAATGAATTGCGATTTGTCATTTGGCATAATATATATTTCTCGACACCAGTAGAATAGGTCATTATCTCCATTAGCCCTCAGTTATTATATGTGTTTTTCATGAGTTGTCACGGATTTTATTCTATAAACAATGTGTAAGTTAGAGTCCCAACTCTATTTTGACCGGTTATGTCTTGTATTTACCATATTTAATTTACCAATGATAGGGCAATAATTGACAACCCTACAACTTGTGCAACTCAACTACAACGTCGACGACAACAATCAAGTAGAGTAAAGAACAAGGCAAAGAAGGGGTATTGAATGAGAGTATTTGCAAAGCAAACAAAATATCTACATTAGTGGTTGCAATATTTGGCAAATATCTTGGATTGAAGAAATGTTAGTTTAACATGACATGTCCTCAGAGCTTTCGTACGACGTAGAAATATAATGCACCTCTACGTCAGCCTCATTGTCAATGAATTGAAGAACATGCCCATCAAAATAACGTTCTCTACTATTTGAACACAAGGATGATGCAGCTGCCTGCCTAAGGGCCTCTTCTGCATGCCATGGAGCCATTATGTAGTCTCGAGTGGGGAAACAAACGTTGGCCATCATTCTACAAATGCCACAACCAAATTAAGGAACATGTGATTTGGTGCCAATAGAGGCCATATTATATATTCTATACGTAGGGCTACAAATTTGAACATGATAAGGTAGAGACCTTAAGAGGACTTCCAAATTAAAGATGGAAATTGATTGGAAGACAGAAGGTGCTTACGTACTGAATCTATTGCGCTTAGCCACCGGTTGGATTTGGATCTTGTCGGCAAGGCAGGGACCAATGGACAAAGACGCAGTAGGCATTGGAGTATTAGGCGTTACTACACGAAGAGGCTTCAACAAGGCCTCAAAGACATCATTGTCTTGCTCCAGAGCCACAATGTGGCGCCCAATGTCCTTGCATGCGTAAATAGAATTTCCTGTCAAAAGTGAAGTGTAGAGAATTGTTATTGTTTAATTGTGGATGCAAATTTAATGGATGAAAGTATATCAAAAGTATTACCTGTGGATGCGAGCGCATCAAGGACAAGTGAGCTCTTACTTTAGTAAGAGCTACAATGAGCATTTGAAAAACAATGGTATCCTTCTCGCAAGGACCCCTCCATGGGACGTTCCCATTCATAGATTGTGACTCCAGGGACTTGCGGAGAAGCAATCAAACCACAAGATCAAAGTGCTTCGGTCCGATAATGGTGGAGAGTTCATCTCCAAGGCATTTTGAGGCTACTTGAAGCATCACGGCATCAAAAGGCAACCATCAACACCGTACACGCCCGAGCAAAATGGAGTGGCCAAACGAGCTAACCACACCATTGTAGAGATGGCAAGGAGTATATTGTATGATCCATGCTCAACGGCTCAAGCTTGCTTTTTGGACGGAAGCGGTGACCAATGCCGTGTACATCTGGAATCGGTGCCCGACAAGGGTGCTTGTCACCATCACACCAAAAGAGGCTTCGAGCGGCCGCAAGCCATGCACTACACATATGCGTGTGTTTGGATGCATTGCATATGCGATGGTGTCGGATGCAAAGAGGGATAAACCTGATGCAAAAGGCACTAAGTGTTGATTTCTTGGCTTTTATAAAGGCACGAAGGCATATCGCCTCATGTGTATTGAGACGAAGAAGATCATTTGGAGTTGTGATGTGGTGTTTGTTGAAGATAGCACAAGTGTTGCTCATGGTTTGGAAATGAGTCTAAGTGGGCGTGGTGAGACACCTTCGACAGTTTTGGTGGACGAATCTTCCAAACCAAGTACCACGGGTGATAGTGATCCCAAGAAAGTGAAGATGGTAGATGGTGAAGAAGAAGAAGCAACCATGGGGCCTTCCACAACACCTATATCAATACCAAGTGGTGATCAGGATAGTGGAAGCATTGATGAGCCACGATATCCAAGAGTCACGATATAATGATACCAAGAAGTTGATGCATTCAAATGTAAATGTCAATGTTGTATATGCATCTTCATACCTTATACAACTTGCTAAGGTTTCATTGATATACCTAATTATATATCTCGATCACAATTTCTAGTTAAGCATAATAAGATTAATTTAAATAATTTGTTTAAGAACTTTAAGTATTTAAATGTCCGGACATTTAAGTAAGGACATTTAAATACTTGAAGTTCTTAAATAATCATTTAATTTATGCTTACTATGCTTAAACTAGAAATTGTGATTGAGATATATAATTAGATATATCAATGAAACCTTAGCAAGTTGTATAAGGTATGAAGATGCATATACAACATTGAAATTTACATTTGAATGCATCAACTTCTTCTTAGTATCATTATAATTAATTTTGTGTCAATTGCTTGAATAAAAAAGCAAGAACACAAGACACATTCTATGGTAAAAAAAAAATTAGAGTCTATAATGACATTTACATTATTTGATTCAATTATTACATGAACAAATGTTGCAATCTTTATTAATTAAAAAGGCCATAGCCCATGGCCAAATATAAATGATTTTGTGCACATGATTGCCAAAAGTAAATAAAAAAATACCCTACACCTTGGCAATCTTTGAAATCAATATTAGTTAATGATGACACTTTTAATCAAAGAAAGACAATAGATGATATTGGTGAAAAGAAATCAACATTATATATAAAGGGTGGACAAGAGCTTATGAAATATGGGCACAAAGAAGAATGAGGCTTATTCATGGTCCACATCTTCATTATGCCACTAGCAAGAATTCAACGAGATTAAGGAATTTAAAAATACAAAATAGTAGACGACGAGTTGTATTTGTGTTGAGCATGGATGTATATGCAAAGGAAATTGATAAGTGTGCAAGGAGGCATGCAACTATATAAGAGACGCGGTTCACTACAAAAGAAGAGCGGGCGGGTGTACAAGGAGTGAGGGCAAATTAGTGAAAAGGGAGGGGGGGAAAAAGATGGGGGATTAAGGGGCAAGCGATTCAAAGAGGATTGCACACATGAGAGTCGAGTTCGCAAGTTGGAGGGTTGTGCGCGTATAGTGGAAGGTCGTGCATGTGATAGAGGCGCTTATGCTTAAATATTATAATAAATTTAAAAGAGTGTGCGGCCGTCAAGAGCACACACGCGCGACTCTCCAAGTTGTAGGCTCGACCTTTTAATCTGCGATCCTCCTTCGATTACTTGCCCAATAATCTCGGGCGCATACCATTGGGTCGCGCGCGCGCATTCGCTAAATGAGGGTTGAGCGCGTACCCATTGGGTGGCGCACGTACTTGAAAGGATCATGCGCGTATCAAAAAGGGGTTGGGCGTGTATCTAAAAGGTCCACCGTGTCCCTAAAAGGGTGAGGCGCGTACTAAAAAGGCTCGGGCCCGTACTTAAAGAGGTTAGGCGCGTACCTGAAGGGGTCCGAAGGGTCAGACGCATACCTAAAGGGGACGGACGCGTCCCTAAAGGGGTCGCTCACGTATCTAAAAGAGCCGAGCGCGTACTTAATAGGTCCGCGAGCATATCTATCACGGTCGTGTGCGTAACTAAAAGGGCCGCGCGCGTACCAAATTGGGTCGCGCGCACATCTTACAGAGCCGCGCGCATGGTTGTTCTCGCCTCATTTCGTCTGGTACTGTCCGTCCGTTCGGTTGTCTGTCCGATAGAGGCTGTTGTCCGTCCGTTTGAGAATATCCAGGAATATTCCAAAATATTCTCTAGAATACTCTAGGCATTTGTCCGGTAAGGGTGTTGTCCGTCCTGTTGTCTGTCCGATTGTCCGTCCGTCCGTTGTCTTTGGGCCATTGTCCGTCTATATAGACAACCCTGTGTACGCGTACCTTATATGGCCGCGCGCATTCGCCAAAATTTTATTTATTTACTTATTTATTTTTTGTATGCGCCTATCCCTTGTAAGCATGACCTTTTGGATTGGACGTGTACGTAGAAGGGCAAGGCGGGTAGGTACCAGGGCTAGGCGCATACAAACAAGGGTTGAGCGCGTCTACGAATTTATTTAATTTTAATTTTAATTTTAATTTTAATTTTTTTTTCGCGGACGCGCCTTGCCCTTCTACGTATGCCGCCTGATCCAAAAGGTCGGGCGCATGCTTACAAGTGCTGAGCAGGTACAAAAATAAAAAATAATAAAAAATGAAAAAATTGTTGGATATGCGCGAAGCGTTGTTAGGTACGCACGCGACCCTTTTAGGTATGGGCTTGGCCCCTTTAGGTAAGCGCCCAACCCTTGTTCGTACGCGCGCGACCTTGTAGTCGACATGTCAGCCACGTATTTGCCTTCGTGGCAGTACGTTAATTGATTTACCTCTAGTCATGGTCAAACGAACGTTGACCCTTATCGGACGGACGTCAACCCCCATTGGACGGACAACGGGACGGACAGACACTACCGGACGGACGGACGCTGGAACAACCCTGGTGGGAGGCGGCCATGCAAGAGGAGTATGACTTGCTCATGGCAAATGAAACTTGGGAGTTGGCTCCCGTTCCAAACGGTCGCAAGGCATTGGATGCAAGTGGGTGTTTTGTACGAAAGAGGATGCTCTGGGTCAAGTTGTGCGCCACAAGGCGCGGTTGGTGGCAAAGGAATACTCTCAAGTTGAAGGAGTGGACTTCATTGAGACCATTGCTCCCGTTGCAAAGTTCAACACCATTCGGTGCACCCTTGCGCTTGGAGTTGTGTTGGATTTGGAGATTTATCAAATGGATGTGAAGACCGCATTTTTGAATGGCAATTTGGAAGAGGACATCTACATGAGCCAACCACAAGGTTCTAAGAAGAGGAACTTTAAGCATCTTTTGTGCAAGCTCAAAAAGTCTATGTACAAACTCAAGCAATCACCAAAGGTTTGATACCAACGGATCCATGGTTGTTCGGGCGTCCGTTCGTCCGGTAGTGTCCCTTTGTCTGGCAGTGTCCGTTCGTCCGACTGTCCGTTTGATAGAGGTTGTTGTCAGTCCGGTAGAAAATATTGCGGAATATTCTAGACTATTTTAGAATATTGAGAATATTCTTACATATTTGGAAAATATTCTTTGGAATATTTGAGGCATCTATCTCATAAGGGTGTTGTCCATTTTTTCTGTTTGTCGGATTGTCCGTGTATCCGCTGTCTTTGGGCCCTCATCCGTCTATGTAGACAACTCTAAACAAATCACTCATTATTCATCAAAGAAGGCTTTACAGGAAGTGAAGTGGATCACTCATTGTGCATCAAGCAAATGGATGAGATCTTGTTGATAGTGCTCATCTATGTGGATGACTTGATCATCTCGGCTAGCCTTTTGGCCAAGTTGACGTGGCTCAAAGGCAAGCTCGACACGGAGTTTGACATGACCGATCTTGGTGAGTTGAAGTATTGTCTTGGTGTCAAATTTGTGAGAGACCTTCACCATGAGCCAAAAAAAGTACATGTTCGGCCGTCCGTTCGTCCGTTAGAGTCTGTCTGTCCGTCCGGTAGAGGCTCTTATCCATCCGGTAAGGGTCAACCTTGGTTTGACCATGACTCGAGGTATATCAATTTATCCAGTGCCACGAAGGCGATATCGTGGCTGACACGTCAACAATAGGGTTGCGCAAGTGTAGACAGGGGGTCGGGTGCGTGAAGGGGGGGGGGCGAGTACGGAGATGGGCTAGGCACGTACTTAAGGGGCCGGGCGCTTAGAAGAGAGGACCGGGCGAGTACTGTAATGGGTTGAGCACGTACAGTGAGGGGCCGGCCGCATACAGGGAGGGGCAAGCGCCTCCAACTAAGGTCGCGCGCGCTAGCTGAGGGTTGGGCGCGTTCGTGGAGGGGCTGCACGCGTTTGTGGAGGGGGCTGGGCCGGGCGCGTTCCGTCTGGAGGCGAGAGCGCTCGTGTATTGAATTCGAGGATTGTGCGCGTTCTCTCACTACTTAACATGCATGAGCTTCATGTCGCAATGTGTATGAAAAATGTTAATCTTTTATTTATCACGAGATGGACAAAACACACTATTACATCACAATGCTAGTACATATTACAAAATGATCAACAATTTGCCTTCACTATCAAAACGCTAAGTTAAAATTGCTAAATCTCATAGCGGAAGCAAGCGTCCGGAACTTCAAAGTTGAATGGTTTAGCCATTAGCTCGTCAACCACTTTGTAGAGTGTTGGACGTTTGAGGGGATCTCGCTCCAATAACTTCTCGATCTTCACTTGAAAAGCAACGTATTTGACGGTTGATTTAAAGAATGTTGAGTCAGATTCTTTCTCCCAAATTGCTCTAGTCATCCACCCAACGGAGTACGAATTGGCCAGTTGGGTGTATTGGTGTCGCCGCTACATCACATCCAATGCCGTTTCTGAATCTTGTGGGCCGAATTTGTAAAACAACTTTGGAGCTACCCAATGTCGTCTACAGCGTTGATTGTCAAGTTCCGTCTCAGTCCGGAATCCATATTTTGATGGCTCTTTGTGTGATACTCGGCTCGCAATTCCTCAATCTCAAATGCCAATGAAGACGGACCCTGGTCTCTCCGGAGGAAAGTAGAGAAGCACGTTTGTTGGAGCAATGTCATTGTAAATGACATTTGCCTTGTGGACTTGGGCCATGGTGCACATTAAAGCCCAAGCTAGTCTTGCTCTATTCTTCCGAAAGGCTAAGATTTGTACAGCATCCTTCGCCAAATGTATGGAGCTGAAAAGATTGAGTTGCTCGAAGCTGCTAGATTTGCCTTTGAATCGACGGTTTTAAAATGGGCCGAGCTACTACCATTCCACCACAATGTGTACGCCTCCATATTCTTCGTATTCACCGCCCAAAACTTTATAGCTCCTGGGTGTGCAACATGACATATCATGGCCTCGTGAGACTGTTGTCTAAATTTCTCCTTCAGATGAGACGCCGTTGGCATTTCCCGGCAAACTCCATGTATGCGGAAATGGCTCTCACATCCACGATGCGGACCTTCCGAACCTTTCTGTATCCACCAACGGCGTCATATCCGAAAAGTCCATAAACTCCGATATCTTCTCGAAGGAATCACACGTTGTGCAACATATGCGCCTCCATGGCCGACTTCAATGCTTGTTCATTCCAAAGCATGCCTCTCGTACAAGAGCTTCAAAACCTGCCGATGGTGGTCTTCACACCTTCGAGGAACTTGCGGAGTTCCAAGTCTCGAGGCTGATGCTGGTCCCCGCGAGGTTTTTTCCCCTCACAATCAAATACATGCAAGGCATTACTTGTGCATTGAGTGATTACTCTCTCCATGAATGAGGCATAGTGGTACATGCCGTATGCATCCTTGTACGATTCAGAACCCTCCACAGCGCTCGAATTTTGACTGGAGGTCGGCCTGTAGGCACATGATTCTTGGCTCTCCCTTCTCCAAATAAACTTGATAGAATCGCACCACGTCAGTTTCACACCATCGACGGTAATATTGTATTGCCACACCTCGAAGAAATGCAGTATACTCCTTCAGTGGATAACCCGCATCCTTCTCGTGCGCATACATTTTTTGCTTCGCCCTCTTCGACGGGCCTTCGGTTCATTGGAAGGATTGCGGCTCAACTCTGCAACGCTAGTAGGTGGAAGCTCAGATGCATCTGGAGCATCTAAATCAACATACGCGGGCGCTTGCCAGTATTATGATCAGTGGCCATTGCAATGATCACAAACAAAAATTTTATAAAAAAATCAAAACCTCCCTTGGACCCCATGA